>CANUEX010156468.1:0-26335 GCA_948099535.1 Jatropha multifida | reverse complement strand
TCTCTTTTAATTCAGTCTTTAGGAAAATCTAGGGGCATGTAAATATAATTAAGGCACTAGAATACTTTTTTAAGTCAAAATGTTATGAACTAGATATTTTGAAACAATTTTATTTCCAAAGTCAGAATGTTTTATGGCATGTAATTAACATCTTAAATGCTTTCAATTAAAAAGGAACTGACTTATTATTTGTGTTGAGTTTTTATGAGATGTATTGGGAAAAAAAATGTAGTTAAGTTGTGGTTGAATTATAGGAGTGTTTTGAATGCGTTTTAAATTGTCAAGTATTAAGTATATCGGTTTAACACTTCAGTGTTAAACCTAATGTGGCCCTCAAGATTCTGTTTTTACGAAACCGGATTTTGGGTGTCACAACACAGCCCCCTTTTCCTGAAAGGTTAGTTAAGTCAAAGAAGGACAAAGAAGCAAAGGAGATCCTTGAGACTTTTCGCAAAATAGAGGTAAATATCCCATTATTAGATGCAATTAAACAAATTCCTCGTTATGCGAAATTTTTGAAGGAGCTTTGCACCAACAAAAGGAAGCTAGCTGGTTATGAAAGGGTAAGTGTGGGGGAGAATGTTTCCGCCATGTTACAGAAAAAATTACCCCCCAAGTGCAAGGATCGAGGTATGTTTGCTATCTCTTGCAAAATTGGTAATATTGGTATTAAGAAAGCTATGTGTGATTTGGGTTCTTCTATAAATGTCATGCCAATGTCCATTTATTCTTGTTTAAAGGCCGGTCCATTGATAAATACCTCTATTGTGATTCAGTTAGCTGATAGGTTTATAGTGGACCCCAAAGGGGTGTTAGATGATGTTTTGGTGCAAGTCAATGGACTGATATTTCTTGTTGAATTTTATGTATTGGATATGGAGGATGATAAATCCCCCACTTCATTTGAGATTTTGCTCGGGAGACCATTTTTTAGCACAGCTAGAGCAAAAATAGATGTTTATGATGGCACACTTAACATGGAGTTTGATGGAGAAATAATTAAGTTTAATGTGTATGATGATCCATGTGATGTGCTAAGTGTTTGTGGTGTTGATACAATTGATCCTTTAGCTCCTGAGGTAAAGGACATTGCTTTGGAAGACCCGAAAGGGATTGATTGAAGTCTGAGAACATTTAGCCTAAGACATTAAACAAGGGCGCTTGTTGAGAGGCAACCCAACGCTAGGTTTGCCCGAGCCTAATAGCATTCTCTTTTCTTTTCAGTTTTGTTTTTATTTTATTTTATTATTTTATTATTTTTGAGTCAATTTCTTCCCTTCACTACAGTGGCATATTTGCTTTTCTAGGTAGGCATTGAAGACCAGAGATATTGGTCTTACCTTTCATAGTTAAAATAGTTTTAATGAATGTTGTTATTCTTCCTTCATGTTCTTTTACCTTTTAGCAATAATAATGGTGCTTTTACCTTTTGCAATTTCTTTTTACTTTTTATTTTTTTTGCTTATTTATTTATTTTTCAGTTTCTTTTTATTTATTACTTACCATTTCTTTTTCCTATTCACTTACAATTTAACCTAGGTAATCTTTCCTTTCTCTCTTGTTTGAACTGCAGTAGCCACCATCCAAAGAACAGAGCAACACCGCCTCCTCCGCCGGAACCTTAGATGCTATGAACTACAGCAGGCCGCCAAGTTTTTGACCGACTCCCTCTCAGCACTGCCACCACGGCGTTCCACCCTGCCGTTGCCATCAGAGTCACGCGACAACTCCGGCGATGAGGATGAGACGCGCTTTGCTTCCCCACGATCAAACACAGCATCGGCCATTCCCAACGCCAGCGATAGCCTCGAGCAGCAACACCTCCACCCCAGTCTCTCCTACCGCCCCTGTCTTCGGCTTAGCCTTGCATCTGCCTCCTCCATAGGGAAGCTTTCTTTTCTTTTTTTTATTTTTTTTGGAAATTGAGCCTCCCTTTGTGTTGTTGATGATTCCACATTAGGGACAATGTGAGGAGTTAGTGTGGGGGAGGAATGTGATTTTGGAAGTGCTTTTTCTGTGATTTATTTTTTTTCCAGGTTTATTTTTGAATATTTCATTGATTACTTAGTATTACCCTACTTATTCCATAGGAATTTGAGTTTTTTTGCTTTGCATATATAAATTTTTGCAAATTCCTTTCTTATCTTGAAGGTATGATTTTCTCTTTTGAGCTCATGAGAAGCATTCTTTGCCCTTTAACTAGTTTCTTTTACATTAAATTGACTCTTTGGGATTTTAGGCAAGTAATAGTAGTCTTCATTGTAGACTTCCGTCTTCTCCATACCGTAGATAGCATTCCCTAATCATTCTATTTTATACAAATCATTTAGACTTTATTAATAAGAGAAACTTTAAATTGCTTGTACTTAATTCACTGTTATGCTTATTTTAAAATTTTGTTTAACTTATTTAAAGTACTACTTTTGGATGTTTGGATATATGATTTGAAAGGATGTAGGGTGCAAATCGCGCAAAGCGATGTAAAAGGTGAGGAATAATAGAGAACGAAAAAAGTGGTAATGCACTTGAGTTATTTAAAAAGTTGCAAAAAAAAAGAAAAAAAAAAAGAGAAAGAAAAAAAGCGGTAATACACACGAGTTCTCTAAAATTGCAACAAATAAATGAAAAACGAAGAGTGGAGAATGCCCCTTCATTTCTTTTGAAAAAAATTACGTCACATCCTAGAGTATTGTATTTAGTAGGTTAACCTTATGTTTTAAGATACGACAACATAAATTCTTGTGGAACTTAATATGTTGTGTGCATAAATTTTCAAGTCTTTATGTTTTGTACTTAATTGGATGCTTTAAGGTTGCTATATGTTGGTATGGTGTTGATGGAATAAACGATGATGATTATTACCTTGCTTGTCTTTCTTTCCAAATTTCAATCTTTTGTTAAAGAATGCTGTTGTAGGGTGAAGTAAATTTCTTTGTGAGTTTTGATTAAGAATTTAGTCATGCTTAAAGACAAGCATGGAATAAGTGTGGGGGAATTTGATAGCTTGTCAATTTAGCATAAAATGTCATATGTTTGATTATTGTTTATGGGTGATTTGTGGTTAAAATGGAGATTTTTCACTTGGTTGTCATATTTCCCATAGGATATGCTAGATTCAATGAAAAGAAAGTTTTGGCGGTTAATTTCGTGAAATTTTGATGAAGCTATCAAATTGAAGCTAAGTCCTTAAAAAGCCTCTGGAAATCTGCGGTTAGCGCTTGGGCAAGCACAAAGAGAGATCAGTTCAGGAGAGAAAAAAGCTGCTGGAAGTTTTTGCGTAGTAATTGGGCAAAAGCGATAGAAAAAGTAGAAAAAGTAGGCGTTATTTTTTGTGGTCTCGACACCCATCATGCATTGTTTGTTCTAATTCAGTGCATTGGATATATTTTAGCCACATAGGAAAAAGACTAATCTAGCTTACAAACAACTAAAAATTCCTTGCATTAATAAAATGATAAGCCCATAAAAGCTTATCCTATTTTCTATAGACATTTCCAACCTTTGGAATCTGCAGTATTATCATGCCTGAAGAAATTCTCAACAATATAAATAAACTTAAAGAGATGGTCTTGCATATATGTTTTTATTTGTATTTTCCCCATAATTAGTGTATTAGACATAAATATATTAACTAGATTTTTCGAAATAATTAGATTTATTAATTAGACAAAATTTGTATTTATACATTAAATATTTTTAATATAATTATTTTTATTTCAAATTCTATCTATATAAATATATAATTTTTGTGGCAACACATTAGAATATGAAAGTGATGACACGACATTTTATTTTTTATTATAATTAATATCTTTTATATTTAAATAAAAATTAAATGTCCTCTATTAAATAATAGAGTTGTAATTAAACTAATAAGATTTCATTATAATTAATATATAATAAATATAAAATTTTTTATTAAATAGTTTTCATTCTATAAAAAAAATTAAAGGAGTTATAATAGAGTCATTTAATAAAAATTAATTAAATGATATAATTAGATTATCAAATAGAATTAAAATTATAATTTCAATTCACATTAAGATTAAATATTCTTACACTTCATTTAATTTGAATAAATGACAATTTCAAACAGAAAAAGTAAATAATTAAGTAAATATATCAATTGAATAATAATAATTTGCTTAAAATAATTAATTGTTCTGATTAATATTTTAGTTCAATATTTGAAAATTTAAAAAAAACCTATAATTTTACATTTCATCTTTTAATTAAAAGTACAGAAGCAAAATATTTAAATTAAAGCACGCAAATATAAATTAAAAAAATTATTAAAAATTACATTCAATATAATTAAAATAGAAAATTATACGTGCAGGACTATTAATTTTATATTTATTGTCTTTTTAATATTAATTGAATAGGGAAAACAAAATAAAAGGAAAAAAAATTACAAAATATTAATATATTTTAAATGATTTTATGTCTTAAAATAGTGGAATTTTTCAAGTTCCATTTCAACCATGGTTATTTGCTAAGTATCAACACATGCTTAGTACCCCTACTATGGTTTTATTTTGAAAGTAAAAATTAATTACAATGTTATAGATTTACAATATGGGAAAAACCTAAAAATAAAAATGATTTCCTAAGTTATAACGAAATTAGCACATAAATCACGATATGTTTAATAAGTGATTGGACATCTTTAAGGTTATAGTCCCTCAAATAAAGTGCTCATCCGGTCAATTTTTTGACACTTTAACCGTTAGTCACATAGGAAATGACCAAAATGTCCTCTGTCGCCTCTTCTCTCCCTTCTCTTTCCCTTGTTTGCTCCCCCTGGTCTCACCTCCTTCGTTCCTCTTCTTTCCTCTCTCTCCGCCGCCTCCACAACCTCGAATCGCTTCGTCTTCTTGGAAGAGGAAGCAGCGCTGCTCGATACCTCGCCGACTGGAACCATAAGGGCACCGGAACCCAAAGGTGATTCTTCATTCTCTTTGCAGATTTTTTTGTTGTTTTTTTTATTTTTTTAACTCGCGTTCTTCAATTAAAAGGTGGTATTACTGTGATGTTAGTTTTGCTTTTTAGCTTCTTTGGAGCCATTGTTTTGCTATTACGTAGCTTTGTAGAAAATGAAATGGAGCAACAGAGAGATGTGTGATGATCCTTCAAATTTTGAATCGTAGAATATTTTGATTCTACATTTTGTTAATTGAGGATGAGCAAATATGTTTTTTTTTTATAAATTGTTTGAGTTCTAATTTTCACAATTAGAAAATACTAAGGACACAATTATGATTCATCATTCGAAATTCAAAATTCTAAACTTGGGTTGATTAAATTTGATTTCCCAGAAATCGACATTCAATAAATAACTATTACAGTATTTACAGTGAATGTTAAAGATTTTCGTAATAATCTTACTGGCTTTAAATTTGTTTTTATAGAGAATTGGAATGATTATGGGCTTTTTGTTTTATTTTGGAGAAGACAGCTTTCATCATACGAGGAGTCGTAAGGCTACTGTTGATGCTATTGTTGATGCTATGCTTGAAATTGCAGCTGCCCGAAATGAGGGCTACTGCAATCATGAAGATGAGGATCATTGCATTTCTTACTTTTGTTGTTCTGGTTGGTTGTGTTCTACCAAAATATTTATAACAAAAGTCATTAAGGGCATCCAATGTCTTTTTTTTTTTCTCTCTCCAAAGACCATGTATTTTGAGATTCACTCGCGGTAGGATGTCTCTGGAAAATGTACTAATAACTTAGGGATGGATGAATCACTTATTAATCATAAAGGGATTTATATGTCAATTAACTTATAATTTAGGGACGTGTTTATATTTTTTCCCTTATAATATTAGACTATTGCAAACAATGTAAATGTCATAATTTTCTTTAATATAAATATTTTGATATGCTTTCGGTAGACTTCTTCACTTCCGAATTGGCTTGCGGCAGCAGGTTCTAATATTCGTTTTTTCAAGTAGGGTTTAATAATTAAGAATGATAATTTATAATAGTTCATAAAAAATAAATAATATAATAATTAATAAAATAATATTTAAATATCTATGGGCGAAGCGGCTAGTCAAGAAAATAACCTAACTCAACAAAAGCATTATTTCGGCAAATCAGTTTCTTGCCTTTTCTCAAATTCTAGTTTGACAATGTTACGGTCTTGCTCAATGGCCCATCTACATCCCAGATTCTCTTTCTCGCCCTCTGGCTATTTTTGCTAACAAGAAAGTAGTTGCAGAGAAAAGAGAGTTTTTTATAGTGGCAAAGAAAGAACAAGTATTTGGAATTTTCTGATATGCTCTATAGGTCCAGATCTGCATAATTTATAGACTCTGAACAACAAAGTAATACAATTTTCAAGCTAAAAAGCAGCAACCAAATGACTAAAAAATAGCAACAAATCAGATAGGGGATAAGAACAGAATATCTAAACTTAAGCTTATTATTTCAACTGCCCAAAACAATTTATTTAAAAAAATAAAGAAAAGTGCAGATACATGACATTCCTTCTCCCTTTGAAACGAATTTATAGACTCTGGATAATTAAGAGCTGGAAACTTTTCTTTAAAGGGCCTTTCTTCTTCCCATGTCGCTTCCGTTGCTAGAAGGCCCTGCAATTGCACAAGCAGCTCATATCTTTTGCCTTTCATGTGATAGTTTAAGATTGCCATAGGTTGAGGATGCAGCTTGTCAGAGTCTTATAACATAATCAGTAAGCAAGTATGTGTCTGATTTCTTGCAATAATTGATTTTTAAGGAGGGAAACATGGAATACAGGATGAATTTTATTGCCGGCAAGAAGGTCTAGGCAGTAAGCAACTGTTCCAATATGCTCCAACACTCGATATGGCCCATAAAATCGAGGTGAGAGCTTGTGCGACTTCCATAAGGCTAAGGAAGTTTGTTTGTATGGTTGCAAATGCAAATATACCCAGTCCCCCACAACAAATTCTCTTTCCACCCTTCCCTGGTCATAAGCGGACTTCATTCGAGCTTGTGCTTGCTGCAACTGAGACCTGAGTTCCTGCAGAATTTGATCCCTTTCTTGCAAAGTCTGATTAACAACCTCGACTTTAGTTGTCCCTGGAATATAGCTAAGCAAGTTAGGAGTTATTCTTCCATACACTACTTCAAAGGAGTTTTGCTGGTGGATGTGTGCAGGCTGGTGTTGTAACAAAATTCAGCCCAAGGCAACCTTTGAACCCATTCATGAGGCTTAGAGCTAGGTAGCAACGCAAGTATATCTCCAATGTTCTATTCACAGCTTCATTTTGTCCATCCATCCATCCATTTGGGGATGGTAAGAGGAACTATAATCGAAATGAGTACCCTACAAATTGAAGAGTTCCTTCCAAAAAGCACTAAGAAAGACAGAGTCTCTATCACATACGATCGAACCTGGCATGCCATAAAGCTTAAAAACATTCTCAGAAATGCTTGTGCTACTTTTGTCGTTGTATATGGATGTGATAATGGAATGAAGTGTGCATATTTGGCTAACCAATCCACCACCACAAAAAGAACTGTCTTTCCTTTAGAAGGAGGAAGTCCATCGATAAAATCCATGGATAAATCAGTCCATACCTGCATAGGAATAGGTAAAGGATGAAGAAAACCCGCAGGCAATTGGTGATCAATTTTGTCTCTGGCACACATGACATTGCTGAATATACTCTCTCAATGACTTCCGCATTTTTTGCCAGTAAACAACTTCTTTGACTCTATGGATAGTCTTATGGAATGCTCCATGCCCACTACCATGCATTTCTTAGAGAATTATTGGAATTAATTCTGAATTTTCAGGAAGAAAAATTCGCTCTTTGAAAAACGTAATCCCATCTTGATTCTCCTATGGCCCAATAGCTTCCCCTTGCTCATACAACTAATGGATATGCTGCAACTATGGGTTGGACTGATTTTCATTGAAGCAAAGGCTTGGATATAGCTTTGAGCTACCCCTCCATGCCCTTCCTGGATAAGGCATCGGCTGCTAAATTAGTTTTTCCTTTCTTGTATTCAATAGAAAAATCACACCCCGTTAATTTAACCAATCATTTCTGTTGGGGTTCTATCATTATCCATTGATCCCACGAGAATTTGAGATTACGTTGATCTGTTCGGACGATGAAGTGGTGCCCCAATAAATACGTTCTCCATTTTTTCACTGCTAGCACCAAAGCCATAAGTTCCTTCTCATAAGTGGATAACAATAAATTCTTTCCTTTTAGTGTAGCACTAAAATAAGCAATGGGCTTTTGCCCTAATGCCCAAAATTTCAGATCCTAAAATGATATTATTTGGTCAGGTCATAAATAATACCACTCAAGAAAAAAAAAATATTTTATTTAGACCTGAGGATGATATAGAGCATAATTATTCTTCGTAGAGTTAGTTAAACTTTATGCGATTAATCTAAACTAATTTAAGTTAAGATATAAAACTTTCATGATTAATTAAATAATAAATCACCAGTGAATAATAGTTTACCGGTATATGAATAACACCCCGGTCCAAAAATCAGTATTATTTCGGCTTGAAAAAATTATTATACATGTCGTTTATTTTATTTAATATTTTTTAAGCATGTTTGTATGATTTAGGAGGGTAAAAAATATTTAATGAATATTTTTTGGAGAATTTAAGTAATTGATGAATAATAACTTTTAGTGTAACGTTATTAAGGAAAATTGAGGAATTATTTTTATAGAGTTGATTTAATAAATATATGGAGTTAAATAATAGTTGGTAGATAATTTATTGGTGAATATTTTGGACCTTTGAATGAGAATACCTAAGATTCAATCATAGCCTTCCATTTGACATAAAATTTGAAGAGGCAAAATTGGACTTGATAACTTCAGGTCAACTACCACTTTTCCATATTCTTCTTCTTCCTCCTCCTTGTGCGCCAACTCTCTCTCCCTTCTCCATCATTTTTCTTTCAACTTCTCTACTACCAAACTACACAAAACTAATCAAATTAAATCAAAGCTTAGTAATAAAACATGGAGAATTAAGTTAAAGAAGTGGTATTTGGTGATTAGAATAAAAGAAATTGGAGTTTGCTACAAAGACAAGTAAGTTATGAGTTTTGATTCTAAGATTTTAATTAAGAAGTTTGTAGCATATATATGTTAGAATATGCTTTAAAGCATGCTCCATCTCTTTCTTTTGCTATGTTTTGATTTTAATGCGTCATTTTTGCTACTTTGAAGAAGTTGAAAACCTTCCTCCAAAGCTAAGGGCAAGGCAAGAAGTATAGTTTTTAAGCTTCTTTAAGCTTAATTTAAGAGGTCAGTGTTCATAAATACTAATTCTTCTTTTAATTTTATGTTTTATGAATTTTTACAACTTTGTGAGATTTTGGGTTTTGTGTATGACTTGTTTTGATATTTGTATTTTGAATGTTTTAATGTGTTCTTTTATGATTTTTGATTATGTTCAATGTTCAATCGGAAAAGAAAACCTTTTCCCTTCAATTGCTAAGAGTGACTAAACCACCATGAGTGAAGGGGAGAGGACTTTCTTTGCCATTTTATGATTTTAACTCCTTTAAAATTATGTTTATGATGGGTTTTATTGATTGGGGAAAAGTATTTGGTACAATGCTTTTGTTGGATGATTTCATTTAAAACTTAAAGAAAGTTTAAATTGTGTAAAAAGGGTTTTATGTTTAAATGATTATAAGCAAAGGTTTCACTGGTTTTATTAAGTGTTTTTGGCTTGAAAAATTATGATTATTTGAAGAGGAAAATATATCCTCCTAAATCATCCAACAGAGGCTGAACCTCCCATAGAGAAAAGGCCTTGAAATTTATTTATTTACTTTGCTGGTTTATGATCTTTAAGTGATGATTGATAAGTATGTATTAAGTGGTAAAGTTGCTATCAATTATTTTATTTTTTTATGATTTTTCATGAACTTAAAGAAAGCTTAAGTTGTGGGAAAATGAGCTTTGAGACTAAATGTTTTTCAGTTAAGGCTTTTAATGGTCTTTGAGTTCTTGAAATTATGTTAAGTATGTATTTTGAGAATGTAAACTTTGATTTGTATAAGTATGAAAAATTGTAAATTTTTCTAAGTTTTGAGTCTATAAGAATATGGGAAAAAGATATTTAAATTATGTAAAAATGAGTTTTATGACTAATGATACAAAGCAAAGGTTTGGAATGATATTTCCTAATTAAGATAAGTTTGAAAATATGGTTAATTGAAGAAGAAAAACTTTCTCCTTTTCTGAACTTAAAGAGGCCAAACCGTCCTAAGGTGGTAAGACTTGATTTCATAAATTTTAAGTTGGTTTTTAAGTCCTTCTATGTTATATTAAGTGTATATTTTGATCTCATAAGTATGAAAGTGGTAAATTATTCAAGTTGTAAGTTTATGAAAATATGAGAAGAAGGTATTTAAGTTATGATATATTTTATGATGAAATGAACTATAAGAAATATTATGAATTAAGCGGAAAGAACATATTTTTGGGCTCTTGTATGCTTAGTTTGAAAATGCAGTATGATATGATTCAATATGTAAGATGAGCATGCTAGACTTCGATATCATTATGTTATTAAGCTATGATCATATGCTAGACTCTGTATGCTTTATATTTAAGCGGACGCGCTTCATATGTATAAGTAGGCCCATAATGCCTTTATGAACAGGTTGGCAACCTAAGGCCATAATAAATGTCATGGAATCTTCTTTGCCTCACTTTCTTCTAAGTATATGTGAGACTATATGCAAAAATTTTAAGGAACTTAAATAATAAATTTCATTACGTAATCTTGATTTGGAAATAAATGAGTTCATGAATAAGAGATTTCTTATAATACGCTCAAGTGAAATTTGGTTTTCAAATGAGTTTATAGTATGACATATGACAATGAAGTTTGCTTTTGATTATTTATTAAGTTTAAGCATATGTTTTTGAAGGGTATTCAAAAGCTTAATTTACTATGATTTTATGAATATTGTAAGGAATATAAGTTTTGTTTTATGATAAAAATAATATTGTTTATGTTTAATTGAAAGTAAGGTAACACGTTTTTAAAAAAAAGGTATTTTATATAGTTGATATATTATGATTTGATGATTATATTTTCCTTATGATCTATAATTTTAAGGCATGTTGCTTATGCAACACTGGTTTTAGATGTTTATGAGCATCACTGAATTATATACTCAGCGCGTTAATTTTTATCACGTGCAGGTTGAGGACAGTGGGTGCTGCTTCAAGATCCAGAGGGTAGCATCAGAGTAAAAGAGATATCTTTTAGGTAGTCATTTTTTTAAGTAAGCTTTGTATTTATAAGTAATGGCATATAAAAGAAATATATATTTGGAGGAATTAATTATAAAGTGTAATGTAAATTATGTAAGGTTGTTGTATATTACAATTAATCATAAGAGTATGGAATTAGTTTTGAATATTAACTAATGGATGGGTATATGGACTATTTTCTAAGTTAGACGTGTATGATTGAAATTATAAGACTTAATATATTTTTTAATGTCATTAATTTGATGATATTATCATGAACTAGTGTAATTGGATGGTTTTGTGGATTTTAGATGTATTCTTGATGTTGTGTGATATATTGGCGTATGATGGGATTTGAAGGTCTAAATTGGAAGTGCTATGTTTTCGTTTATTTTGGAAAACTTAGTTTTTAGAGAAAACTCTTGTAGTTTTTATGTAGGAATTTCCTAAAGCAGTTTAAAAAAAAAATTAGTTGCTAATGATATGAATAATTAGCCACTTCTAATTTATTAATATGATTTGTATGTAAGTTTAGACGGTACTTTCAGCACCGAATGTGGTGCCACCGTCTAATCCTCCGGGACCGAGTGGCGGGTGTTACATTTGTTCTTTCATTAATACGACTCCCAAACTAGTACCTGAAGCATCATTTCAAGGATAAATAAAAAATTAAAATTAGGCAAGGCTAATACAGGTGCCTTATTCATGGCTGATTTCAACAATTCAAAGGCCTTTTCAGCATCTTCAAAGACCTTACTCCATTATCATCAATGATATGCCCCAAATATTTAACTTTGGTTTGCCTAAACTGACACTTCTCCTTCTTAATTGCAAGATGGTGAGCTCTTGAAATAGAAAATGTAGTTTGAACATGTTTTTGCTATATATGAGAATATCGTCGAAGAAAACTAGAATGAATTTTCTCAAATAAGGCTTGAAAATTTCACTCATAAGGGATTGAAATGTGGAGGGAACATTCGAAAGTCTGTAGCGCATTACCTGAAATTCATAGTGACCATGATGAGTGCCAAAAGCTGAATTACGCACATCATTGGGATTCGTTCGAATTTGGAAGTAACCTGACCTGAGATCTACTTTGTGAAAAATTTTCCCTTTTGTAATTCATCGATAATTGGAATTGGGAATTTATCCTTCACCGTAAATTGATTTGAGCCCTATAATCCATGCAAAACCTCTAACTTTCGTCTTGTTTTTAAACCAATACCACCGGAGAGGAAAAAGGGCTACGGCTTGGTTGTATTATTCCTTGTGACAACACCTCCTCCACTAAGCGTTCAATTTCTTGTATCTGGAAGTGAGGGTACCTGTATGGGTGGACAAAAACTGGGCCAGCCTCAGGTTGGAGAGGAATTCGGTGATCATGGGGCGTTGTGGTGGCAATCCGATGGGTGCTTCAAACAAATCTGCAAACTCAGTAAGAAATAAACCCAATTCATTAGTAAGTGTTACCTCAGAGCACATATCTACTGACAGTTCAAATTGAATTTCACAAAGCTATAAAATGATTCCCCGGCCTTGATTTTGTTGCATTGTTCTAGAGAGTATCTGCCCCTCCAACGCTTAGTTTTGAATTAGTGAATCCCTACAAAAATACATTGTGCCCATCTTTATTGAATTACATCTGTAACTTCCTAAAATCCCATAAAATAGGACTGAAATTGCATAACCACTGTGCCCCGAGGATAGCATCACTCCCTCTAGAGAAAGAAGGTAAAAGTCGACTTCCATAAGTGTGCCTTGCAACATGAGTGGTACCTTTCTGCACTAACATGGGCTTATCAATTGCTCACCATTAGCAACTACCACGCTGAGTTTAGGGCCATCTTCTAGCTTCAACCCCATGCTTTTGGCAAATTTTTTATGAATGAAATTATGCGTGGATCCTAAACTAATTAGGACAGTTAATCTAGCCTTGCTGATCTGCGCAGAGATATGCATGGTTTGAGGAATTAAGAACCGGACAAAGCATGTAAAGAAATTGTTGGTATCTCCATTGCTACACATCCAGGGTTTGCTTCCTAAGTAAATTCCTCAAATCCCACCTCTTCTATTGCTTCAATTAAGAACAACTTCTTACACTTGTGTCCAAGTGTGTATTTCTTGTCACAATTATAACACAACCCTTGCCTTCATCATTTTTGGAGTAATGCAAGAGAAAGCCCACGTATTGGAATGTTACAATCAAGAGTGGTGCCTTTAGAGCCTCCTAAAGTTGTTGAGCTCCATTGGGTATTGGAGTTGCGATTTTGAGAAGAAAAAGTTGAGCTGGTTATATGTTTCACTTCTTGGGCTTTAATTTTTTAAGTCCGAGCTAACCCAATTGCCGCAGTCAAATTTTGTGGATTCTGGACTAGTATATCAACTTGCAACCCATATTTAAACTTGCTAATAAAACATTATGTGTCCTGCTGATCTGATAAAGTACCAGTTCGTGAGAGAAGCCTCTTAAATTGAGTTTGATAATCAGCAAAAGGACCTGTTTGCTTTAGCTTACATAAGCCACCAAAGAAATTTACATATTCAGTTACCGCAAATCACTCTAGTAATCCAACTTTCATCCCATCCCAACTGATTAAGTGCCCTTGGCTTTTACAGCGTTGATTCCATAATTGAGCATCTTTTTCCGAATGATAAGCTACTAATATTACTTGATCATTAGGAGCAGTCTCTTGAAATTCAAAAAATTACTCAGCTCGGCATATTCACAAGGTGGGATCTTTTGTAACATCATATTGGGGAAAATCAAGCTTGGCCAGCTTTGGTATAACCAATCCATGTACTTCACCAGCACCACCCTGTCCAAGTGGTCCTCGATTCCTATTGACGAACTGCTCTTTCGACCCATTCAACTGGGAGTTCATTGCTGTCACCAATTCTTCCATCTGCCTAAAGAGTCATTCCTGACTAGAACTCAAGTTTTCTACTTAGTTTTCTAGTCGTTGGAGATGTTGATCATCGACTATTGGCGGCTTTGATACCACAATGTTATGGTCTTGCTCAATGGCCCGTCTATGTCCAGAGCCTGTGCCATGCCCTCTAGCTATTATTACTAACAAGAAAAATAGTTGTAGGGAAAGGAGAGTTTTTTTACAGTAGCAAAAAAGAACGAGTATTTGAAATTTTCTAATATGCCTTATTGGTTCAGTTATTCATAATTCATAGAGTTTGAACAACAAACTAATACAATTTTCAAGCTAAAAAGCAACTAAATAACTAAAAAATAGCAACAAATTAAATAGAGGATAAGAACAGAATAACTAAACTGAAGCCTTATTATCTGAATTGCTCAAAATAATTTATTTAAAAAAATAAAGAAAGGTGCAAATACATGACAGACAAACAACCCATTAAATTCAAGTTTGACAAGCAAATCTCATTAAAAATCTATTTTTCTTCTTAAATCAGACTCATCAATGGAAACCCCTTCCCATTTTCGATCCAACCCAACACCGATTGTAACACCCCCTATCTGGTCCTGTAGAACTAGACAGTGAGTGTCACATTCTGTGCTAGAGACACAGGATTTCTTATCACATTATTTACTTATTTGTATAAAGAAAATATTTTTAATAAAGTCATATTAGATTCAAAGATATAAATATTATTTATATTTAATGTATTTGCAAAAAACTTAATAATTAGAAAAGTTTTAATAATAATCTTTTCACTTAAGTTGTAAAATCTTAAATATTAATATCACTAATAAACTATAGACAAAATTTGAAGGAAATAAATCATAAAATTCATAAGAATCTAATTTGGTATCAAACATATTATTTTTAAATAATGGGATATAAAATTCTAATTTCAAATAAACCTGAAGTCATAATATTTAAAATCCATATTGATTGTTTATCATATAATGAGAAACAATAAATGTTCAATTTACTTTAAAATACGCAGGCCCACCAACTTTGTCATGCTTTGTCCTTGAACCATACATCTGCTAGAGAAAGTCCAGCTCTGGTACCACTTTGTCATGCTCTGGTACTCTGGAGTTTTTCCAACTCTCTGGTCATTCCATCAAAAGACGTCTTTGATGATTAGTTTCTCCCTTTTCGATATATGATCCGATTCATTCTTATATCCCGCATTCCACTACCCTAGCTAGTCTGCCATCGTAGAAGTTCACTAGAAACCCTACTCTACCCGTCCTCTTAGGATCGTTTTGCCGGATTGAAATGTCACAGATTTCTCATAATATAGAAGCATTGATGTTGAGTAGTTATGGTTTGGCCAGTTTGAAGATTATGTAATTCTATTGAGTAGTCATGTTGTAAGAGACTAAGATACGTTAGCGATTAGCCCATTTTAGGTGCATGTTGGGCTCTAAGGGGACGACCACTCAGCTTACTTCTTGCTAAACATATTCAAATGAGTGATTATTAATTGTGAACTGCATAAATTCATCCCAGTATTTCATGAAAAAAAAATGCTATTATGGCATTTTTAATTTTGATTTTAATTTATTAAACACTTCAAACTTATAAAATTACATTTTTTTTTAAATACTTTAATTTGTAAAAATATTCTATAGAATTCTTAAACTTATAAAATTAAATCAATTAACATATATTTTGTAGTTGAAAAATGTAAAAAAAATATTCGATAAATTATAGAAATTCCATCATTGCTAAATCGTGGATCCATATAATTGAATTAAGAATGATCCGATATGGGATTTTTTTAATAAACGGGAAAAAGAATCTGGAGTAATTAATGAAGAAAATATTGCAGAATCAAAAGTGGCTCTAGTCTATGGTCAAATGAACGAACTGCCAGGAGATTGTATGCGAGTTGGTTTGACTACCCTAATTATGGCGGAATATTTCCGAGATGTTAATGAACAAGACGTACTTCTATTTATGGACAATAACTTCAAATTAATATTTTTTGCATATAAAATTTAAAAACTTTAAGAGTTGTTACTAACATGGAGATGTGTAAAATATTAGCAAAACTAATAATTTACAAAAATATTAAGTCTTTCGCAAAAGTTCGAGGTGTCATAAGAATTTTTTTTAGAAAGAAATACAAGAATGAATTTGTCTATTTGGTCCATTATAATTAATTCATATTTTCTATTTGCATAACAAGTTAAAGCTCATTAGAGTACAACTACAATTTCAAATCTATATTTTCATTGTACAAAGTATATTGATACATGGGGGAAAAGCTGCCTCCTGTTGTGTAGCCCGCAGTGCTATATCGACCAATCGGGCTTTCCAATGAATTAAAAGGTATATTGATATACCAATGAGCTTTGGCTCAATTGTAAGGATGGACATTTAGTGGATTCCGTTCAAATAGAATGAAATCAATATAAACCGAATATATTAAAATTTGTTAAGATGACCACTGCCTATATATATATGTGTGTGTGAAAGCTTAAACAAAGACAATTTCTTAAGATGACCACTGCCTATATATATATGTGTGTGTGAAAGCTGAAACAAAGACAAATTCTAACGTGCTTTATCTGTTTAGCATGCTATTTTTCTTTTTTAACAAATTTTCAGTTCTTTTCTAATTTTAATTGCATTTGATTGGATCTCATAATTTTATCCTAATTAATTACTTTTTTTAAAAAGAAATTAATACTTATCTATTGTTATCCATTAACCCTCACAACTAATTAATTACTTATTATCTATTCCATTTCATTCTCCCTTTTGTCTCCAGTTCGAGACTACTCTACAAATTCTAAATTTTGATGTCTTTACTAAGTTTACTCGCATTTGATTGGATCTCATAACTTTATCTTAATTAATTAATTTTTTAAAAAAACAATTAAAACTTATCTATTATTGTCCATTAACCCTCACAATTAATTAATTACTTATTATATATTCCACTTTGTTCTCTCTTTCGCCTCCAATTCAATTTTCAATTCCATTTTTATTGGAAACAAAAACATAGGGGAGAAGCATGTTATTATATATCTTAAGATGTTGAGCAGTAAGCTGGAAGCAAATGAGCATGGAAGATGCATAAGCACATGTGCAACATGTGGCTTGTTGATGAGCAATGTAGGAGCTTGGCCTAGCCATATAAAAAACCAGGCTCAAGAAATGGATCTCACGATTTATGGATGACCAAGATAATCAAAGTAAGGGTAAAGGGTACATGTAAAAGGCTTTTTTTTTTCTTCCCATCTTTTACCTAACCCAAACATGGGGAAAATTATATTCGAAGTATAAATATATATATATTTAAGACTGAAGTTTGAGATAGAGGCAGCGTAATTATTTATTTTTTTTATGGGTGCTATTGACTGAGATTCATTATGAGATAAATGCACTACTCCATATATATATATATATATATACATTTTTCTTTATTAAAATTTTTTATTTATTGATAATTTGTTTGTTACTGCTTATTTTTGTTTTACTAATAATTTGTTTTGTTTATTTGGTAACGTTACACATTCAAGTTGTTACTAAAATGTACATGCCTAACTTCTTCAAACAATACAAGAAAAGATATCAAACAATTCCAACTTCAAAGTGTTCCAAAATAATTAGAGTTCTTGGAGTTATTGAATTTAAATTTTAAAATTATATTCGATTATATTTAATTATATAAGAAATGAAAGTGCAGTTGGAACATTGAAAATTTATTTTAAATTTGATCTATAAATTTTAAATTAGTTTAGCTTCTCTTATCTCATAACAAGAGCATGTATAAATTTTTAAATTTGATATAATAGAATTCCTTTGGATTATGCCTTTATTAGATATAATTAGTATTGCATTTTGGATATTAAGCCTTTAAAAATTCTAATTTTTTTCAATTTTATTTTTTAAAATATGTAAGTAATTAAGTATATGTAAATTTATTTGTTGTATTATATATTCGGTGCAGTATACAAAATTTGTTATCAGTTTCTTTAATCATCAAATATACATGCACAAAATTAATTCAAAAATTAACCCCAATAATAAATATAAATATAAGTTTATATTAAAAAGTTTTTAAATATTCAATCATTTATATTCTAAATGTCATTCTTAATATTTAAATTTTAATTTTATTATTAAAATATTAGAAAATTATGACTAATTTTATTTAAAAATAAATATTTATTTGAAAATATTATCTATATCTATATTATGTGCATCAATATCTTATTTGAATTTTTTTTGTTTACTTTATATATTTTGTGATTTGATTATTGATTTATATTTATATATATATAGATGATAATATTATAGGCATGTGTTATTGTTATTTCTTTCTATTGCTTTTACTCGAAGCTTTTTCTATTATTAACTTAATTACTTACTTTTTATTTTTCCGTAAATGCATTGCACTAATATAATAAAAATAAATTATCTTTCTTTTTTAAATTTGCATATGCACGTATCGGACGCGAAGCGCAGAACGACAACTAATTAGTTCATAAAATTAAACAAAAAATTTTTGTAAGTGAATTTAGACTAATTTTTCAACTAAATGAAAATCAAACCATAAAAAATTGATTTTTCTTTTAAAATTGAAACGAAACAGAATCAAACGAAATCAATTAATTTTGTCCATCTTAGCCCTAGTTAATTGTAAACAATACAGCCTTAGAAATAAAATGAAATAAAACATTTAATTCCTAAATCTTCTAATTTATTTTGAGATATTGCTTGCACTTAACATATATTTATTTGTGTTTTTCATATCTTATAGTATCTTGCACATGATAACAAGAAATGAATAGATTATACAGTCAGTAGCAAGCAGCAAATACAGCAGAAAGCGTCTGGAAAAAAATGCAGAAAATATCACATTAAAATTTATTAGAGAACTTAGTGCGACGGATACATTGAGGGATATACCCAAAAACCACAAAAACTCATTTTAGTTTAAAGCTGTTTTGCTAATCCTAGATACACATTCTGATTCTACCCTCATCTGTACAATCCTCTAATCCCAGTTGCACCAATCATAGGAAAAAAGAAAAGCAAAAACTTTATATAGGTAAGAACAAAAAGGAGGAAACAACATACTTGACATAAGACCATGTCACTAATGGTTCCATTCGTAAGGCATGCCAAACCTGCTGGGGCTTCCATTTGCAGGATCAATCCTTCTTACTGATCAACAGAACAAATGTTTGTCTTGGGTAAAACTAGGCATGCCACTTTATCCCCTGGAAACTTTTCAGTTCAACGAGAACAGACGTAATGTAAAAAAGAAGGTCATCTTGTGTAGGTGGGATTCATTTCATGCCTTCTGAAATGTGCGCGAAGAAACCCCATGAAGAAGCCGAACAAACCCCAAGAAACTTAGCTTGCCATCTGAATGTCTAATCCAGTCTTGAAGAACCACATGAACTGGTACTGAGGGGCTAAGACCAAGCTCCTGAAATAAGAGAGAAATTTTGCACTCTAATCATTTGGAGAATAAAACTGAAGATGAAAAGATTACTGAGTACTTTCCGCTCAGTGGATCACAATGGACCATTCACTAGCAGTATTTATAATCCAGCAGACTGACTCAGCTCCAAGATTTACAAGGTTTGCAAGTACAAGATTTACATCCAAGTGTTCTTGAGGAATGAAAATTAACTTAGACAATTTGGTGCATGGTCTTTGGTAGTCCATAATGGAGCTATTTAGTGATTAATTTCTCACATCTTGTCAGCTCTATAATAAATCCTTTGTTTAGTTATTATGTGGAAATTTTAGATATATAGTTAAGTAAAACAAAATGTATGTGCATATGAAGATAACGTGAGCATCCACAAGCATAAATGCACACCCATTAGAAAGGGAGAGGGAAAAAGAGCATACAGAGGCAAGTTCCTCGATCATAATAGGTCTGTTCCCATCCTTCTCAAACAACTCGAAGGCACGCCTTGCATGTTGCTCCCAACAATCCATTCCTTCTAGCTGATGCACACTAATGGAAGCGGCACAAAATTCTTCAAAATCCATTTTTCTGTATTGAAGAGAACTAACCTGAAATGGAATAGGATTGACAATTAGACACCTTCCCAATAATATCACTCTCCTCAAAATTTATTTGGTAAAACCTCCGGCCAAACAGTTCAACCAAAATAAAGAATACATAGTTCAAATAATTTTTTGAAGCATTACCATGCTAACATAATCAAGGACCCTCGAGTCCTTCACTGCATCTGTGGAGTTCCTTATTACTGCCTGCTAATCCGAACATCATTCAGAATGAGACAAGAATATGTGAAAAGTACACAAGTTGGTAGGCAGCCCAAAAGATGGCTAGGAAAAGAGGTTACCGTCTTAAAGTTCGACATAGAAATGTAGCCATTTTTGCTTGGCCCTAATAGTGTAAATTGCTCCCGGAGGTAAGCTAGCTGAGATACAGTTAATGTCTTTGCCAGAGCCTGTAACAAGAATCACACTTACTACTATCCTTTTTTTCGTAAGGATCAGAGTTTACATCAAGGACATTACATGAAGCAATAAAGACTATTTTTCCACTAAAGCTAATTAAATTGTGAAAGTAAAAATAAGCCAAAAGTAAAGATAATGAAGGCACAAAAACATAGATAAATATCAATCAGTCACTACACTATAGACTTACCCCCAGTGCAGATTTCCTTAGAGAAGATGAGCAAATATAAGCTTTTACAAGCCTGTGTACTATCATGTCCAATGGGATCTTCAAGTCATGATGATTGGCTAACCATGGATGACCTAACAAACAAATTAAAGAATAATTAGAATTTAACATATTTCCATTGAAATATACTATGTGACTATATGATGGGTGATCAAATCAGGACTTAAAATGAAAACATGGCTTTAGCAACTTACTCAGGGCCTGAGCAGCAGTTAGTCTCTTGCGATAGTCCTTGTTTAACAACCTCTTCACAAAATCTACTGCTTCAGGGGATAAAGAAGGCCATGGAGCTTCATCAAAACCTGGGTCTGCTTTGAGGACAGCTCGAAAGATGCCAGATTCTGTTCGGGCCCAAAAGGGTCGGCTTCCACATAGAAGAATATAAGCAATTACACCAATACTCCACATGTCTGCTTCAGTCCCATATGACCTATGCAAAACTTCAGGAGCTACATAATATGCGCTTCCCACAATGTCATTCAACCTTTCATCTGCAAAAGAATATAATAGTCAAACTACAACCATTTGCAACCAAAAAGATGAGGAGGATGATTAGGTTAGCTTAAGGTAGAATGGCTGACCTGGCTTCACATAGTCAGATAGTCCAAAATCAATGGCCTTCAATAAGGAAGTCTCACCCTGAGTACTGAATAGAAAATTCTGAAGCAAAACATAGCACATGACAATCAGAAAATAGGAATGAAGTTTGGACAACCTTTTAATATTTTTCTTTATTTATTGTGGAACACGATTAGCATTTTAAGAAATGTACAGCAACAGTTACCGAAGAAGACTTATAAGTGGGGCTTGATTCAGGACAAAAGATGTGAAAGTCAAAACAGAAAACTAAAACCATCAGAGGATTGTAATATGCAATACTCATAACTATTGCTCGACTCAAAATGAAGATTTAACCAGTTATACCAAAAATACAAAAATTCCAAATTTTAATTCTTCACTTCTGTAATCCATACCTAAATTATTTCATGTGTTATTACTAGCAAATATTGCCATGACAGTCCTACCTTCTACATCTTTTAATACATCTTGCATCTGTAAACTATTTTCCATATGATACAGTAATAAATTACATTTGTAACCACTTTCATGAGAAAACCAAGGAAACACAGAGGAACAGAACCACAAATGCAAAGGACTGGTATGTGCAGGTAATGCAGTCTACACATGATACACGATCTAGGGGGAAGAAATCATTGGAAATTTTAGTGTCTTAATCAAAATGATATTCAAAATAATTATTTGATGAATGAATTACCTCTGGTTTAAGATCGCGATGAACAACACCTTGGAGATGACAGTAGGCAACTACACTTAATATCTGAACCATAACTGTCTTTGCATCTTCCTCAGAGTATTTTCCACCCCTGCATAACATAAATTGGAAATAGCCAGTTGGAATTTCAAACAACAAGGCAGAGCTGTATGATAAACAAAACAGTATTTGCAAGTAAATTACCTTGAAAGTATCCTATCCAATAGTTCACCACCTTTGCACAACCTAAATGATATAAGGCAGAAAATTGGTAAGCTCCAATTGTTTAAAATGTACCTTCCAATGCAATACTATGACCAATTTAGAAACCTAACTAACCAGGCGTATGTTTTCTACTTCAAGGGAAAAGAAGTGAAAAAAAGGTAACAGTAATCAGATAACAGAAGAACTTGCCTTTAGTTACTTAGCCATGTCAAGTTAATTGCCTCTCATACAAAATTTGATCAAGCCATCATGATTTTGAACGAACAGAAAACTCAAATATAAGCATGATTGAAAGGTGAGCAAGTGAATTGTATTGTGAATGCACACAAAAGACAGAAGAATTTAATCCATGCCTATATCACAACTTTGAAATTAAATATATCATCAGCCTCTTTTTTTATATAGAAAAAAAAAATTATGTCAACCCAAGAATAACATATGAAATGCCATTTTGAGAGATGCCCAAGAGGTAACCCAGCTTACTCCATCACAATGTAAACATTGTCATCATCTTCATAAGAATCATAAAACTGCACCAGGTTCTTATGCCCTGTTAGAGCTCGTAATATTTTCACTTCTCGTCTTACATCCTCAATTGCAATTGCAGTGGTCATCTGTGAAAATTTTTCATTTTCATCAGCACAAAGCAAACAGTTATATTGTTATCAAAAGAGTCAGCCGCCACCAAATAAGTGACACTAACTATTAACAATCATGGTCCCTGAATGATCTAGAATAAAATAAAGATCCCTTGGCAAAGGAATAGACACTTGCTTTGAGAAGAAGCTTACAAAGAAGTACTACGCCTGCACTGTAATAATATATTATATGGTCTCTTATGATCTAGAACAAAATTACAAAGTACGTTTAGTTATAGACTAACTGAGAGCTACTAGTCATGCACTAACCACAGAAATAAGTGCTTCCACATGAAATTAAGCATCCAATACCATATTAATGTCACAACCCAGGCTTTAAAAATGTCATGAAAAACCTCAATAGCCATCTTAACAGTGACAGAGAAGACTTTAATATAACTCTAACAGTTGCAGAAAACTAATCGTTAAAGATGCTCAATCTCAACAAAGTTCTTCTAACATATGTATTGAGCTCACCGACACAACAGAATTCACATAATAAGTTAATAACTACAAAACAGCTCCTAAAACATGAACCGTCAAATTTCCAAATTTTCAAACTAATCCATAATATAAATTAGCAAAAGAATTACTCTAGAGAGGCAAGAAAAAGTTGAAAACTAAACCTTAGACTTAGGAATAACTTTGACAGCCACATCTTGACCTTTCATGCTGCCTTTCTTAGCCTGGGCAGAGCAAGTATACCCAAAATGACCACGCCCCACTTCCTCACCAAGTTCGTAATGGCTTACAAACTGCTTTGAAAATCCAAAATTCTTGTCCAAAGCAATATCACATTCATTACCCTCAGGGATTGAGGCCTCGTTGGGCTTGACAGAGCCATGCCTTCGAGCAAGCAATGCACGAATATGCTTTGCAGGAGAAGGTGGTGGAAAAGGCCTCCTGAAAATTCTCAAAGGAGTGGAGCTTACACTTGATATTGCAGGTGAGTTCTTGAAAAGACTTGGTAAAGGACTTGGACTATAGAAAGGGAAACTAGAGGTTTTGCTTGTTCGAGAATTTGGTGGCTGTGGATCACTTTCAATGGAGACTGCATGATCGTTGGATTCATTTTTCTGGGTCTCAATGGGTTTTCCATGACAGAGTCCCATTGAAATAAGAACCCAAGAAAAGGAGAAAATTCAAGAAATCACTATTAAATCAAGAAAGTTGAAAAAAACTGTGAACAATGAACTTCAGGAAAAGTAAAGAAGTTAGACCATTGAAGTGAATTAGATAACAAAAGTACAAAGTTTCAAGAACTTCGAGGTGAAGAAAGAAAATTTTGTCAAGAAAAATATATACAGGAAAGAGAATCAAGAAGTAAGTGGGCTTGTGATTAAAGAAAAGAACATGAAAAAAAAAATAATGTTCAAAAATTTGAATGGGAAAAGAAGGAAGGAAGGAATTTAATTCAAGGACTTGAAGCTCGAAACAAAGAGGGAAATTCAGTGTCTTGAGTAAGAAAACTGAACTTTACAGGCTGATCAAAAGAACCCAGAAACTGTTAGCACTGTAATTTCCCAAGAAAATGATCTTGCAGCAAATTCGAGATTGGAAAGGTAGGAAATTCAAAATTAAAATCAAAGGAAAGGAAAGAAAACATCCAAAAAAGAAAGAAAGAAGTTTAGACTTTCTGATCAAAGGAACAAATGGTTAAATAGAAAGACAAGAGAGATGATAAACAAGAAGCAAATTATGGAGAAGCTTGAGGGAAAAAATGAGAGAAGCAAAAGCAAGAAAAACCACAAGGTGAAGAAGTTATATTCCAAGAAGGAAAGAATGGACAGAGAAGAGAGAAGAGGAGGCAAAAGCACAGCAAAAGCGAGGAAAAGATGCTTAGCAGAGGCAACAAGAAAAGAGAAACTTAAAAAATAAAAATAAAAATAAAAAAAGAAAGAAAAGAAAAAAGAACAACAAGGCTTCTTCTTTTTTTTTTTTTCACCTTTTTGCCAGCTTCTTTATTATTTTCTTGTTCCTCATTAATTTTGCTATATACAATACAATGTATGTATTTTTATAGTATATAGAAAATAAAGAAATATCAGTTGGATTGATAATGTATTGTTGCTCTCCAAATAATAATGGAAGTGGGGTTGGAGGGTTTGGATCCTTCCCTTCTGTCCTTATTGATCCCAGGAAACAAATATGATGGATGTGGTGTTTCATTTTTAATCATTCACATATTTATTTATTTTAATTCTTGTTATTAATTATACATCAATTTTAATTTTTTTTACAAAAATAAGTTATTTATATTATAATTAAAAATTTTCTTTTTTTTTTCATTGAGGGACTCATACCCCTATAGTTATTTAGTTATTTAGTTATTTAGTTTAAAAATAAGTTATTTAGTTTTACCAGTAAATTTTAATTATTTTTTAACATTATTTTTTATTATATTTAGTAAGATAATGTCTAAATTAATTTTTAAAAGTTAATATCTAAGTTTATTTTGCCAAATAGTCCCATAATAATACTTACCACTAAGCAAAAAAAAAAAAAAGTGAGATTCGCTTGAATTCTTAAATTAGTAAAAACTCTTGTAATTAATAAAATTTAAATTCCAAACCTTTGGCTCCCGTAATTTTTTTAAAATTTTGAAAAAAAACAACCAAAACATATATATGGGTATTTAGTAATTTACTTTTGAAATTAAACTTTTACTAATAAAAAAAAAAGCCAAACTTATAATTATATTTTCATAGATAGTTTGAAGCGTGTGTGAATGAATACGTGTGAAAACATTGTAAGCTGTTAAGAAACTGAACTTCCATTGTCTTGTGTATTTCTCCTTTGAACTTTGACCTGCTTTTTTTGTTGTTGGCCTCTGAAAGTCTTCTGTTTTGTTTTGTAGCTTTTCTTTATTTTAATATGTATATATGTTGTTTTCCGCTGGATAAAACAAAGATTAGCTAATAATTATAATACCATTACCACCCTAATCTATACTTATAACAATCGCAATCTATTATTTAACAAGATTTTTCCTTTTAAAGACAAATTGAAACTTCTTCTCATTTCATTATTTAAATCAATAGAATAACTAAATAACAAAAATTTTCTTTTTGAAAAATTCTCATATTTTTAAATCAACATATACATATATTTTCTAAAAATGCTAATTTAGTGCATATATGAAATAACCCATTAATTTATTTTTAAAAGAATTTTTATTTAAAATTTAATTATAAATTTTCACCAATGAGAATTGGGCAAAAATAATATTTTATGCCGCGAACCGAATCGAAAACCGAATTTAAATAGTCTAACTCAGTCGAAAAAACCCCTAAATCAAATGAAAATAGGCTAAATCATTGGGTTCGACCAAA
>CANUEX010156405.1:0-28229 GCA_948099535.1 Jatropha multifida | reverse complement strand
TATGAACTCACAGTAACTGTAATTTCATGCCTTCGCCGATAAGCCTCTGCAGGAACTCACAGGCGGTGGCCGGAGAGTCACATGCCCAGAATTCAACAATTCACACATCAAAATGCTCCAAATTACGTGGAGAGTTCGATTTCTTTATCAATTTTCGCAAAACAACCCATTATTAGCTAAAATGCCAAATTTCCCAAACCAAAACTAAATCCCTAAATCTCTACCAAAACCTCAATTCGCGAAAACAAGAAAATCAAAAGGATTAAGAGTCGATTTCTAACCGACCTGTACCAAGGATAGCTACTGGAGTGGTCGATTTCGCCGGAGATTGAGGCGGCGCAATCTGTCAAGGAGGTTACAACATCGCGCATGAGAGACAGGCTGTGTATCGCGCGGAAGGAGCCGTCGACGCGAGAGGAGGAAGCAGGAGCAGGTCCAGCATCGCGAGAGGGAGTCCTCACCGCCTCGCTTCCACCGTTCAGTGGCCAGAAACTCTTCTGGACACAGATCTCAGCTTGCGATCGAAGGAGAAGGGAGAGGGAGGAGAGGGAGAGAAACAGGGTTGTTTTCCTTTCCTTTCTTCTTATTCTTTTTTTTTCTTTATTATCATTATTCTTAGTAGTAGTATTACTATTCTTCTTCTTCTTTTCTTCTTCTTATTACTATTATTGTCATTTTCCTTTAATCTCCCTCATCTATACACCTTAAGTGTTAGATGCACATTATTTAAATTTTATTCCACTATATCTTTAATCAATAATCACCAATTATTATTAAAGACAAAATCCAAAAATCAATCTTAAGACAATCAAGAAATCAATTTTAAATTTTCTTTGATTTATTTCATATATTCACATCAAATATAATTTGATTTCTTTATTAGTCATTAATGGTCTTATTTTTGATGATCAAATACTAATAAATTATAAATAACCCAAATAATCATTCTAGTTTCTTACATTTTATCTAATATTTGCTAATTTACTATTTTGGTATAAAATTTGCAAAAATCATTATTGATTATCAATCCAAGAGTTTAATTATTCTAGAATTATAAAGAATAAAATTACTTTAAAATCCCTTATAGTATTTCCCTGAAATCGGGGTGTTATACTTATTTCTTAAAGGGAAATGACCATCACAATTATAATTTGATTTAAAAAATTAAATAACAACTAATTTTTGTGGATGTGTTTGTATAGTTAAAATTTCTAATAATACTATAAACATTTGCACTCTAGTACTTATCAGGTTTAAAAATATTGGTTTTTATTAATTGTAAGTTAAATATCAATAGTTTTCACATTTTTACTATTTTTCTTTTTTCTTTTTCTTTTCTTGTTTAATTTTACAAGGGTTAATTAACTACAAAACTATTTTGTTGCTCCTCAATAAATGTTCTTTTTAATTAACTCTTCAATAATTATGACAATTAGTTTTTAATCTTTTAAAGCATAAAAATATTATTTTAGATTTATAGATAATAAATCTTACTTATATATAATTAATCAAAATATTATTTTCATTTTAATTAATCAAAATTATTTAATAATTTTGAAAATTTTTAATATTTTATAAATAAAAACAATAAAATTAGTATTTTTATCTATTTTTAAAAATAATAATAAAAATTTAGGTAATTTATAAATTTCATTATAAATCACTTGCTAATCCCTTATTAATAATTTTCCTTGCTAATCGGATGCTAAACCGTTGCCACTGAATGGAGTTTACATTATCACATTTAGCAACGGATATCAAATCCAATGCTAAATATATCCGTTACCATTCCCATGCTAATCCGTTATTAATTATTGCGTTATTTTTTTTCCTCCAAATTTAGCGTCGGAATAAAAATCCGATGCTAAAATCCGCTGTTAATCTGTTGCCCATTTACCCACCATTATTTTCCGCGTTAATTAGCATTGTATTAGCTACGGCTATAATCCGTTGCTAATTTTTTATTGCTAATCCGATGTTAAATTCTGAATTTGTTTTTCATTCTCAAATTGTTGCTGATCTCTTGCTAAACCGTTGTTAATTAGCATCGGATATGGTTTGATGCTAAAATTCTGTTGCTAATCGGTATTTTTTTTGTAGTGAAAGACTTGCCTAAAATAATAATTTTAATGGGAGTAAAAGGTAAAAGTTTAATGGAATAAATATAAATTAATATAATTATACACAAAAATATAAAAAACTATAAATTAAATTGTAAAAATCAATGAGGTCAAGTACCTCATTCTATATCCACCGTGCATACACCAAGAAAATTGAAAAAGAGTTTTTTAAAAAATTATCATAGTCAAAAGTAACTTCGTTTGATTCGGAAAAAAAAAAAAGTTTTCGTTTGATGTATGGGAAGATCCATACAGTAGGTGTAGGTAAGTTCTTTCATGTTTTTTGAAGTTCCTCTAATGCCATTACCACATCAGCCGTGTCCGGTCTGAAATTTGGATCATCATTTAAGCAATGAAGTGCAAGGTTAGCCAACCCTTTGGCCCTTCTAATGAAGCGCCGGCCATCCAGACTTGCATTTAAAATGCGGTGAACTCTGGTTTTTTTTGTCTGGTCCTAGGCCAGATTCCTTCTCCACTCCACCAATCTCTTTTGCTCCCATGATCCCATCTATAAATTGTCGGCCAGATAAAATTTCTACAAGTGTGAATCCAAAGCTGTACACATCCCACTTTGCACTCCAAGAGACTGCTCAATATCAAAATTCAATTAGGAATTAGAATCCAAAATAAG
This sequence comes from Jatropha multifida, assembly GCA_948099535.1. Taxonomy (NCBI): domain Eukaryota; kingdom Viridiplantae; phylum Streptophyta; class Magnoliopsida; order Malpighiales; family Euphorbiaceae; genus Jatropha; species Jatropha multifida. The sequence goes on along the minus strand of CANUEX010156405.1, from coordinate 25,478 downwards.
ATGCAACTTTACTGTTGCCTTATGCATGAAGAAAGGAAAAGTGCAGCCAAAACCCAATAGGTTGGGTTTACAACAACCGAACTAGCATGGAGAAAAAAATTTCTGAACTATGCTAATGGGACCTAGACGTTGAGTTGCAAAAATATACAATTACAAATAAGTTTATAGTACCACATAAATATTGTACTTTTACATAAATATACTTATAGAGTTACAAGAAACCGCATATTTATAGTACCTCTTTGATGGTACTCTGGTGCAATATATCCCAAAGTTCCCACAACATTAGACGAGAAAACACTATTACCATCAGTTGGCCCTACCCTGGGCTAAGCAAAAATCAGAAAGCTTTGCGTTGTAATTCTGCAAATAGAGAGTAAAAAGTAGCACAAGAGGTCAACAAATGCAGATATACTCGAAATCGACTCGAGTAAATATCGATCCCAAATTCAGATATATTGCGAAAAAATTGACCGAGCAATGCTAGGTAAATCACATACTGAATCAAGCAGTATGGTAGAAGGCCTAATGTCCCTATGCACGACATTTACATCAGCACTATGAAGAAACGCAAGCGCCTTTACAACATCAAGGACAACTTTCATGCGAATGTCCGAAGAAAGAGGTTGAAAATCTCTTGGAATTTCAAGAATTTTAAACGTTTTTGTTTTTTCAGTGTATATACATACACTCTTCCTCCTATAGGGCAAAAGACAATACAAGTAACATGCAACTCACTGTTGAATAAATGATCCGCCAAGCTGCCACAAGGCATAAACTGGAAAATATAAAACCGACAGTCACCCTCAAAGCAGTAATCGATCAACTTAATAATATTAGGATGTTGCAATTGTCCAAGATACTTTATCTCAGCCTGCATGTCCAAATGAACAATAAAAATCAACTATTTAGTGCATGTCAATCTTTTAGATGTTTCGGGCATGAAAAGACATTAAGAATGTAACCAAGAATAACTGGATTACATTTTATTCACAATCTTGTATTTCCAAATTTCTCATAATCAGGAGAGCAGTATGCAAACTCCCACTAATTAAAGATCTCAACCAAATAAAATACATAAATGAAAAAGTAAATATTGATCACCAATTACTAACAAAAACAACTAAGAAACTAAATCACATAACTGACCAGCCATTTCTTGTGAACCCGTTTACTGTTTTGTCGAAACCACTTCACAGCAATCGCCATGTCACATTTCTCTTTTTAAATCTAAATTCAATTTGATAAAATAAAAATACAAGAATTCAATTTGATAAAAATAAAAATTATATTGCATATTAAATATGGTATATTTTAAATATGATGGGAATATATTTGATTTATTGTTAATATATTCGATAAAAAATGAATATATATTAGCAACATACGTTTGATAAAAAAAAATTTACACTAGCAACGCACATTTGAACTCCATAAATACGGGCTATTCCCAAATAATAAATGGTTATTATAAATTTTATTTAAGAATTTTCATAATATGATAACCTTTAAGTTTTCTCCTATTTCAATTATAAATTATAACCATAAATCAATTAATAATCCTATAGGTACTAAAAATCTGACATTTGACATAATGTGTTGCTAACAATTGTAGCAAGAGCTATTTCAGGGATATAGGTATTGGCTGTAAATAGTAAATACAGCTCAACTCCCAACAATAGGGGATGTAAATAGTAAATGTAGCTTAACTCCCAATAATAGCTGCAAGGGTTGCAAAAACGAAAGCAAGCCAAAATAAAGGTATATGCTTACGCATTTATTAAAATACTCCCTCCGCCCAGAAAAAATAGTCCCACTTCATTTTCAACATTATAGTTAATTTTTAAATTATTTAATATATTTTTAAATTTTACTTTATTTTCAATAATTTTTATTAATTAATTGGTCGGCATTTATCAACAAAATAACAATCAAAAGTGGTCGCTATATTTTTTTAATATTTTCAAAAATTATAAAATTTATTTTGGTCGTTATTATTGATAAACCGTCGGTAAATACCAATGGCTCAAATTACGTTGCTAATTTGCGTCGATATTTACCGATTTTTGTGTAGTGTACTAATGATTATTTAAATATAATAATCACTTATGAGTTACTTAAAATAAATATAGTAAAAAAATTATATAAATAAAATTATCCTTTTACCATATTTTTTAATCTGTTAATATAGAAAGTGAATTATTTTTTTGTACGGGAAGAATATTAACAAATTATTATAGAGTATACAATCATTATAGATTGTGGATTTGAATAAAGTATAATTAATTTAAATTGAATAAATCTTTAAGTTTATTAATCAAATTGAAAATTTGTTTAAAATAATAAATTTTTGTTTTATTTTTCTAATTAATTTTAAATTAGAAATTTGAATTAGTATCAGCATTCCAATAAGGAATATAAATATACAATTTTTTTTTATTTAAAGGAACTCTACTATTGATATCATGTGTTAACAAAAACCTTATATTCATATAATAGTAATTGATAAGAAAGTCTTAATTTAATAGGATTAATAATTGACTAATAATTATAATTCTTAATTAGAATATGAGCACAGAGATCGAGCTTAATTTTGACAAACTAGTAAACTGAAAATGTGGAATTTTTATAAATAAAATTTCTATATTTAAAATAAATTGAAAATTTGTTTTTACTTTCTAAAATATCTTGACATATTAATTTTAGAATGCTGCAAGAAGGAATAATTTTTTTCTTCAGCACTATATATATGTATATATACACACACACTAATGCAATTATTTTTTATTTTTATTTATTTTCTTTTAAATTTAGCTCTATTTGTTTCTAGAAAATAATTTAATTTTGGTTAAAAAATATTTTTCAAATGACTTATTTTCTATTATTTTAGTTGCAATATTGAGAATTAGTTAACAATATTAAAATTTTTAACTCGACCATAATAATAATGATAATAATATTCACGTTTTAAAAGTTTTATTATTAAATATAAAAATAATGCAAAAAAAGGTAAATTATGGAAGTCCCGATGACCAACGAAGCTGGCCGGTGGTGATGAATGGTGAGTGGTGAGTAGTGGTAGTGATTACCAATGATTAATAAATTAAAAAAATATGAATTTATAAAATTATAATAAATTTATCAATGTTCGAAAAGTGTTTTACACTCTTAAAAATGAAAAATAATTTTTTTTAAAAAATGATTTAGTTTTTCTTTGATCAATAAAATATTTTCGGTTGACTTATATTTTTGAATGTCTTCAGACAATGAAAAATTGTAAAAAATATTTTTTTATAAATTATTTTATATAAACAAAGAGAGCCTTAATGCACTAATTATCAGACACTCGGACCTAACTTACGTCTAACACTTCTCTTTATTCCAAGATTGAGCTTGAAGAACTGCAAAATTGAGTGAAAAGCTTGTCTAATATAAATAAATGAAAGAAAAAGAATTATTTACGATAAGTGGATGATTTAATAATAGCAAGTAGCACCATCAAGAGAACGAATGTCTTTTCATTGAAAAATGGGGACCAAATGATAATAAAAAGTCACAATTTTTTTAAAATGACTATCAAATACTGATTTGGTGTATAAGAAATAGATATATACCATACGAATGCAAATATTTTATAAAATTTTATAGAATTTAATCATTCAAAATACTAATATTTGATGTTATGTAAATGTTACATAGGAATTTGGCTGTCTTAAGTAAAAGGGAGATTCTAGCATAGATGCATATTACTACATGCAGGGTGCAAAACAGAAACCGTACATTGCTCCAATAAACACACTCTTCTGCATGTAGGTTGCCTCTTTCTAATTTGATTCTTGAAGCTCCTCTAATATCATTACCACTTCATCCATGTCCGGTCTGAACTTCGGTTCACTGTTTAAGCAATGAAGTGCAAGGTTAACCAACTTTTGGGCTGTTCTAAGGAAGTGTTGGCCATCAAGACGAGCATCCAAAAAGCTTAAAACTCTACGTTTGTTTGTTAGGTAAAGCTTTGCCCACTGCGCTAGATCCTCTTGCTCAGATGGCCGGTTTGGGTCTATAACTTGTTGGCCAGATAAAATTTCTAAAAGTACAACTCCAAAGCTGTATACATCGCTCAATACGCTCAAGTGGCCTGTTCAATATCAACATTCAATAAGTCGATCATCATCCACGATACAGTAACCCAGTAGATTGGGTTAACAACAAGCAAACTATTATGGAGAAAACATTTTGAACTCTGCTAATAAGACTTAAAAATAGATATATATTATTAAATGTTTGTTTTCCTTACCAAGCTAGAGCGGTGGCAGTTCTGCTAATGGGGTGAGAGTTACAAGATAGGGAGGACTATCCTTTCCTTTGCACTATAACCTACAAATTTTAGACCAATTTCGACCTCCTCAACCTTATAAATATTTCAATTGTAAAAAGAATCAACGATATGGCAGTTTTTACTCATAATTTCTCTCTATCAATGGTAGCTTCCACTGATTCTCATTCTCCCCAATACCCCTCCCTAGACACAATCTCATGCGATATTTGCAAGGATTAGGGATCTGTTTAATACTTCTAATGATCAAACAAGTGAAGAGTAAATTGCTTAAACATAACCCTCGGAGTGCATAGAGAAAATGGTAAAAATAAAAACATTCAATCAAAAATTGAAGGATACCATTTATGTTGTACGGAAACCAAAACGTGGAAGCGTGAAAATGAGGGAACGGACGCAAGAAACATTATTTTTCAAAATATAAGAAACAGAAACATAGAAGAAACACATAAATATAAAAATATAGGGTTATATTTATAAATATAAAAAAATAAATTAGTATAAACCATTAAATATATTCAACAAGTCAAATCCAATCAACATTCAATCATATCTAAGGGTATTACAAGTTTCATACTCCTAAAAAATATATGTTTTGTGAATTTATATTTATTTATTTTAATAGAGAAACGAGTTTTTGAGAATTTTCAGTTTGCGGAAATGTATTTATAAAAGGGCAAATATGTTTCCAAATTACTCAATTTATGGAAATGACCTCGAAACATTTTCGAGGAGTTTTCAAGCATTTCCATGTAGGAAATTCGGAAACGGCAGCTAGAGAAAATTTCCGCACAATATGGCATACTATTAACTATCAAAATTGAATATTGAGAGTATTTGAAAATTCATCCGTTCTTGGAGTAAATTTGGAGTAAATTTATTAAAGTCAAGATAAATTCTACTAGAATAAAGATTGTGAGAGTCATGCATTATCTATTAATTAAAATTTACTTAAGCATGTAATATTTCTTAATATGTTTATATATTATTCTTTTATGTATTTTATTATTGTATTTATCAGTAATCCCCCAAAAAGTGTTGATGATTTATGTCCAACAAATATTTAAATTTGAATTGATGGATGGCTAAAATATGACTGTTTAAGCTTGAATTGCTGGACTGCTTAAATCCAAATTTGTTGATGACGGCTTAAGTCCGAATTGGAGAATTGCTTATCCCGAATTAATTGACTGTTTATGGACTGCTTAAGTCTAAACTGGCGAGTTATTTATATCTGAATTAATGGACTATTTATGAACCGCTTAAGTCCAAACTGGAGAATTACATGCGTCCGAATTAATGGACTTAATGAAATTGGACTGTCTAGGCCACTTTGGCAAATTGGAGATGTCCCAACTATGGACAAAATAAGACTGCTTAGGCCACTTTAGCAAATTAGAGAATTGCTTATGTCTAAATTAATGGACTATTTATGGATAGCTTAAGTCCAAACTAGAGAATTGCATACGTTTGAATTAATGGACTTAACAAAATTAGACCGCTTAAATCACTTGGCGAATTAGAGATGTTCAAACTATGGACTTAATAAAATAGGACCACTTAGGCTATTTTTGTAAACTAGAGATGTCCGGACTATAGATGAAATAGGACTGCTTAAGCTACTTTGGCAAACTGGAGACGTTTGAACTATGGATTTAACGAAATATGACCGCTTATGCTACTTTGGAAAACTAGAGATATCCAAACTATGAATTTAATGAAATAAGACCGCTTAGGCTACTTTGGCGAACTGAAGAATTGCTTATGTCTAAATTAATGGACTATTTATTGACCGCTTAAGTCTAAACTGCAGAATTGCATACGTTCGAATTAATGGACTTAACGAAATTGAACCGTTTAGGTCACTTTGGTGAATTGGAGATCTTCGAACTATGGATTTAACAAATTAAGACCGCTTGAGCCACTTTGTCGAACTGGAGATGTTCGAACTATGGACGAAATACGACCACTTAAGCCACTTTGGCAAACTATAGATGTCAGAAAACAAAATAGGACCGTTTAGGTCACTTTGGCGAATTGGAGATATCCAAACTATGGATTTAACAAAATAGGACTGCTTAAGCCACTTTGGCAAACTGAAGATGTCTGAACAATAGACGAAATAGGACCACTTAGATCACTTTAGCAAATTAGAGAATTGTTTGTGTGCGAATTAATGGACTATTTATGGACCGCTTAAGTCTAAATTGGAGGACTGCTTAAGTCTAAATTTATTGTCTTCCATTTGGTTGTACTACCTGTGCTTTTATCATGATATAGAAAGTAAAAGCTTAAGGCAACAATCTAATTAACAAAATTACTTTATTTCATCAAATGTGAAGAAAATAAATATCGTTGTTACTAATTAAATATTGTACTAATAATTACTGGCCCTTAAACATATATAATATAAATCAAATAAGTATTCACAACTAATTATTCCTTAAACTAATTGAAATGGCTTGTGGACTTTAAGTTGACTTGCTTGAAAGTACCATTTTAATGGGGATAAGCTTAGTGTGAGTCACTAAGAGTCCAATCAATACAATATGATGGTTTTAAATTGTTGTACATATGCCTTATTTATTACTGCAACAAAACAAAGCTCGAAAGCTTTGGCAGGTACATGTATAAACAGCTTAAACAAAGTAAACCAAGCAAATAGTGACACAAGGTGGCTCCATTAAATTATTGACTTCAATTGTGTCCAGATTTAATGATAGTGAATGTAAATATGTCAAGACAATTATCAGGTAAAAAGGGTTTCTGGCTGAACAGTATAGCATGCCAAACTCCAACCCCAACTCAAGCCTATTGACAACAATATATAACAAATTCCAAGTTTCGAATACAATGATCCAACTGTTGATGTATGATGACTTTGACCTTTCTAATCTATTAGTGATAATTTGTTAACTAAACTAATCTAATCTATACGTTAAAGAAGTAGTACTACTACTGAGATGCTCTTGCGTATATGGAATTTTATTTTGAGCATTCACATGTACAACATATGAAAACAAGAATGATTTAAATATGAGAGATAGGTTGGAAAAATAGACAAAAGAGAGTTGGGTTGGGAAAACAAACAAAAGATAGTGCGAGAAGAGAGAACCAAACATTGAAACTTATCGTATAGAATACAACCTCTATTCATATTCCGTAAGATGGACAAGAATCGAAATTGAATTGTTGTTGTAAGGATTGAATTGTTGTATTGTAGAAGGTGTGTTCTACGCTCATCGCACCATTTATTAACTATCCAAATTAAGTATTGAAAGTATTTGAGAATTCCTCCGTTCTTGGAATAAATTTATAATATATATATTGGAGTCAATATAAATTCTACCAAGATAAAAATTGTGAGAGTCCTGCGTTATCTATTGGTTAGAGTTAATATATTTATATATTGTTCTTTTATATATTTTATTATTGTATATTATCACATACCAGGCAGGTTAATATCAGTTAGAGCTACAAGAAACATGTAAAAATGGTACCTGTAGCTACATACTCTGGTGCAAGATATCCATAAGTCCCCCAAACCTCAGAAAAGACATGACTCTTATCATCAGTTCGCCCGTCTATGGCTGAACCAAAATCAGAAAGCTTTGCATTGTAGTTCTGCAAAAACGAAGCAAAAAGGTGCAGGGCAAGTTAACAAATGCGGATATACTCAAAATCACCCAATTAATTGTTAGTTCCAAATTAAGATATATTTTGAAAGAAGTGATTAAGTAATGTTAGATAATTACATACCGAATCAAGTAATATATCAGAAGTTTTAAAGTTCCGATATATGACATTCACATCAACACTATAAAGAAATGCGAGCCCCTTTGCAGCACCAAGGGCAACCTTCATGCGAATGTCCCAGGAAAGTGGCTCAAACCCACCTGCTCAAGAAGGGCACACACATGCAAGTGCATGCACACAACACAAACACATTTATGACAATTATATAATTGGTGTTTAAACCGTTCCAGTTTTTCTATATTAGTGTTTAAACTTTATTTTTAAAAATTAATTGTTTGAGTGGTCAAAATTTTTCTGATGACGTGCATTTGGCCGGATTAGTTTGCCGAACAATTAAAATAGACAACTTTATTCAATGAATAATAGCAAACACAAACATTAATCCAATTCATCTCTTTTATTCATTTATTTTTTAGTTTTTATTATATTTCTTCATAACTTTTTCCATTCAAAAAGAAAAAAATAAAAAAATAAACCTAACAATCTAGATAAAATAATAAAGTAAATGAATTGGGTAAAATAGTTCATATAATTTTCCAGCAAGAAATACCAGCCAAATAAATTTAATTGTAAGAAAATTATTAGCACTTTATTCATAAAAAGTAAAGTTGAGAAATTAAATAGAAAAATGAACAAAATTTGAGACATTAAATTTATAAATTTCGCTATATATATAAGCAAAAGCTGAAAGGAGCGCTTGAATTAATACAAATAACATGGAACTCACTCCTAAATAAATGATTGTCCATGCTGCCACGAGACATAAACTCATAAACGAAAAGCCGATGGTCATCCTCACAGCAGTAACCAATCAACTTAACAGTATTAGGATGCTGCAAGTTTCCTAGATATTTGATCTCTGCCTGTATGTCCAAATAACAACAAAAAATCAACTATTTAGCTTATTTCAATCTTTTAAACACTTTGGGCATGAAAAGGAATCTAAAATGTAATCATTTCATTAATATTAAATATTATAAATTTTTTGGACATCCTAAATTCTGAATGTCTATTTCCGTGGATTGAGCACTCGTATCAGTGTAACATAATAATGCTTTTAAAGTACACAAGAGAAGTGGATCTAAATTTCATATATATCTTGCATTCCCAAGCTTCTCCTTATTGAGAGCGAAGTATGCGAATTCCCTCTAATTAAGGACCTCAACCAAATAAAATAGGTCCCTAAATTGAAAAGTCAAAAAATTGATCATCAATAAATGCAAAAACAATTAAGAATCAAAATCATATAACTGACCAGCCATTCCTTGTAGCCTTGACCAAATCCTTGCCCACACCTCTTCACAGCAATGGCCACTGCAGAACTGGGCTTGGTAGGCGTAAGCAAATGCTCATCAATCCACCCCTTGAAAACTTTCCCGAAGCTACCTTCTCCAATAACATTACGGGTTGGAAGTTTCTAGTGGCAGTCTTCAGCTCATTGAAATCAAACTTCTTTAAATTCTGCGACTGCAAGATCTCAGCCTCACTCGAACTACTAGGACTCTTCCCACTTCTGCTGACACTACTTGAATTCAATCCTACAGTGGCAGAACTATAAGTGGGTGGGGAAGCGGGGGTTTCCTCATTGATAATTAAACCAGGAAAAACTTAAAATGGACACACCAAAACTAAACCCAACAAGCATGATTTAATTCCCATCCCAGTTGTGGCATGTGAAGTGAAAAAACTTGGTAAGAGTTGCAAGACAAAATTACATAACAAAAAGAGGGGAACAAGCATCGGTGTTAACCAAAGAATTTGTAAGTGGACACTCAACATAGCAAGGGTACAAATCAACCAAAGCTACTCAATTGAAAGTACAAGCTAGTACGATGATATTTCAAATGAATTCTATAATTAACCCAAATATGAAAACTCATTTTACAAATAAATGTTTTTAATGAAATTCACTTGCAAATAAGATGAATTCCATATGGATTTAATCCCAATATTATGTTAGTGTTTTTTGTTACAATTCTAAAATAACTGTAGCCCTTGCATATCGACGATGTGAAATGAATCATTATTTGCTGGAGAAAGAATAGTAAAATATCATAAATAAAATTTCTCTTGTGCTACAACCGCTGAATGGAATATTCACACCATCAAGTATATCAAAGATAAGCGCCTTCACCAATAGAATTGATTTTACAAGAAGAGTGTTATTCAACCCTAAATATTTACATTGCTCTAGTTTTGCAATACCTACTTAATGTGAAATATCATTCTATTCAATAATAGTTCATACACTGGATATTTGGTTAGTAACTGTTGCTCGGCGACTGAAAAGAATGCTTAGAGAGAGAGATTAAGGATAAAAAATATTAAGCAGGCAAAAGATGAGGAGAAAGAGAATTCTAGGGAGACAATTTGATTGCATAGTATGGATGAATATACCTGTTCACCAGCTTACATAGCTGCTATTTTACTGTCAATTACTTGTGACCACCTGACTTTTTATATTTAATATGGCCCCTGCTAATCGCTCATCCCTCCCGATGCCTACATGATAAATATATTAATGAAATAAAAATTATTCGCTGAAAAACTCAAAAACAATTATTCTGTCAAATTAGTCCTCATATGATATTCTCAAAGAATCTCAAACACAAAACTCTAAAACATCTCTAGAGGCCAACAAATCATTAAAACTACCGATTGAATCCAATGGAAGTTATCAAATAACCAGCAAAAGAAATAAATTCCATAAAAAATTTATCTTGAAATTTGCAGAAAGTGAAAGTGTCTGAAAAATTTTCATTTCCTGGCAAGAACTGAAAAGCCTTAAATATATTCATGAAAGCCGCAGTGACAGCAAACATTTAGAGTGACGAGTAACAGCTCAAGCATCCATATACTAAGAATTAAGAAAGTGACTGATTTCAATCTCAATCAAGCAAAACCAATAACAGCTTGTGAAAATACACAACCAGAAGTACATACCAACATAAAAGAAGAAATGCGTACCTGTACAAGGAATATATGCCCTGATTCCGCTGCTAACTCCCAACAGACACCTCACTTCCTCTCCAGCAATTTCGAAAAAAAAAGAAATCAAACAAAGGAGCTACTTAGTTCTAAAAAATCCTTTTTCTTGCTTAGAAAATGGAAGAAAATATTACAAGAAGAAAAAGAAAGCAAAAAAAGCATCAGTTCGATCAATTCATTAGAGGTGAATTTGTTGTTTCATGATACAACTGACAACTCAGTTGCCCGCGGTCCAACTGACAGTTGTTAATTGATTATGTCAAAATATAAAGACAAAAATGTAATTTCACTGGCTGTTATTGACTTAAATCTCTGATAATGGCAGTAATGATACTTTAGTTTAACAGGTCCAAAATACAAGAGATAATAATATAATTTTCAAAATACAATAATAAAATAGTTAATTATATTAAAAGATAAGGACAATCTAACAGATTTAATATATAGATTAGTTTAGAGAAAACGTAAATGAATTTAGCAAAGGACTAAGATTAATTAAGCTACAAATTAAAAGTCACAATTTTTTTAAAGGAAATTACAAAATATTATTTAAATGATTTGATTTATGTAACCAGTAGATGTTATAAAATCAGAAGAGATTTCAAACCAAGCATTGGCAAAAATTATAGATGTCTGCTATTATTATTTTTTAAAATAATAATAATTGTAAATTTGCAACTCAAATGCTCCAACATGCCAAATTAAATTGTCTGGGTTTGATCGCTGATTAGGTGCAAAGGTCAGTGCTATAATACTCCAACAAAACACGAGAAAAAAAAAATTCATCGATTTAGTAGGACAAAAATTATACAAAAATCTCGAAAACTCTTAAAAGAAAAGATAAATTCAAAGAATTTTGCTAAAATAAAAAATTTGAAAAACGGTAGTACAGTACAAGTGTTTCTAACTAATAATGCACATGTTAGTCAATGAAATGAGAAATCAATGAAACTTAGTCGCTGTCATCATCCGAGCTAGAACTAGAGTCATTCTTTTTTGGTTCTGCAACTTTTATCGAAGGGCGGCGGGAGGAGGAGTTAGCTGATGATGCAGTAGATGACTCTTTTTTCAATGTTTTTTCTAACGCTTTCTGAGCATCTGCCACCTGTTTACATACCTTATCTAGAATCACCAAAAAGTCTCGCACTATTACAAACAGCCGTAACCCTTCATCTTTGGCTGCAGTTCCATGGAAGTAATCACCGGTGGTTTTCACTAAAGCCATAATTCTCTTCTCTTCTGCCAATAATGACATTATATCCACCTCTGCAGTTTTCACAAAACTTTTCAATGTTTCATGGAATTGACTCTCCTCCTCTAAACTCTTCAAGTCCTTTGTTACTAAATCTTGGGCTTTTAATAATGAATACCCAAGTCTGGCAACAGTTCCTGTTAAACAATCGGCATCTACAACTGCTGCTTTTTTAACATTTTCTAGTTCAGTGCTTAGGTTAGAAACTACCCGAAGACCAATCCTTCGATAATCATCGTCTGTATCAGGACAAATATCCTCAAGGAGATCCTCACTTGATATACTCACATTGGAAAATGTTCGGCTCTCTCTCGCTGCACGGACAGCTCTCACTCCTTCATAACGGATTATTTCCTGTACGACGAAGTGTAACAGTGTTGTTTTACCATCTACTCCTTTCACATCAGATAATTTCAAAAGTGTGTCGAGTTTGAATGCTTGTGCACCCCCACGAAATGTTCCATCATTCATGCGATTCCCAGTTTTTAAAACAGCTTCTAGAAGTTTGAGGAACAATCGACTGCTTTTTAGTTCATTGCAAGCCACCTGCAATTCCAGTTTTCTTTTCAGGGTTATGATATAATTTGTCTTTCTTGATGAAAATTGAAACTATCTAACACAAAAATCATATATACCTCTAAAGTTTGAAAGGACTCCTTGGTTGTGGTTACGTCTTCCTGCATAGTGCACATGAAAAGCAGTGCTTCAAGTCGTTTATAAGCAAATGGAATGTCAACCAGTGCTTTCAGGAACCGTTCGGCAGAGCCGAGTTGAGAAAGTTCACCAGTAAACAGCCTAAGCTTCAACTCTTCATCTGCTGTAGGTGCCATCTTCAACAAAGTTTGAATGAGCTCTATAGGAAGTTCATTTCCTGATTTTTAATTATGACAGATTAGACTACGCCTAAAAGGGTGACTTAGAAGCATCCCGCCATTTGCATGCTTTGGGAAGGTTCAATACAAAAATTTAAAACTTATTTTGTTCAAGTAAAAGTTGAGATGAAGCAAAAGGAATCACCTTCACGAAGTGCATCAGAGACCTCTTCTATAGTAACATTCAATGCTCGCAGAAGAATAGATAAATTTTGCGACTTCTTGCCGTCGATGATTTGGATATATTGGACTGTATCTTTGGACGAAGAATCTTTCTTTTTATCAAGTCTTTTGTCTGGAGCTGAATACCCGAACAATGATTCTATCATCTCCTCATTGAACCTATAATTTTAATTCAGTAATTTTTAATTAGTAATTTGTGAATAACCCCAACAAAAGGACTACCACAAGAAGAAAAATTTAATTTGAGACGTACTGGAATGATCCTGCTTTAATTTGACTCCAAACCATTGCGTTATCAGCATTGGCATTAACTTTATCCCAGAAGAAAGGCTTCAATTTGGCTTGATTAGTGGCAAAACTCTCTGCGCCTCCCCCTTGGCCAGATTTAGATGGAGGCTTTGGTCCCATAGGTGCACGAGGAGCCTTTGGACCCCCTCCAGGCAATGGCGGTGGTGGTCGAGGGCCTGCACCACCTTTTCCAGGTGGAGGTGGTGGTGGAGCCGGACCAGGTTTGGCACCACTACCCATAGGTGATGGTCTTGGAGGAGGTGCTGGACCAGGAGGAGGTGGCCCAGGTGGCCGAGGAGCCACATTACCAGAAGCTTTTCCAGGAGGAGGAGGAGGTGGTGGTGCTTGAGGAGGAGGGGGACCAGCATTTGTGGGCGGAGGAGGGGGACCAGCGTTTGTGGGCGGAGGAGGAGGTGGTGGGTTAACAGAAGTAGGCGGTAAAGGAGGAGGAGGCTTCAAAGAAGGCATTGTATTCATCTTTCCAGGAGGAGGAGGTAACAGTACTCCAGTATCATTGCTAGATTTTTCATTCGGTTCAACAGAGACTTTATCAGTTTCAACAGCAGTTCCATAGGATACAATTTCTTGCATTGGTGATTGGACAATACTAGATGTGATGCTTTGCAATGTTGAACCTTTCTTATCAAATCTTCTCTTTATTTCCTTTGTTGGCCCAGTCGGCTTCTCAGCTTCCTTAATAGAATTTCCTATACTATAAGATTTATAAGAAGAACCTAAAAGATCCAATTTGGAAACAATATTAGAACTGCATCAAACAAAAGTAGATTGAAACAACAACATTTGAAGGAGTACGTACCAGAACTACAATAATCTTTCAAGCTCGCACTAATTTCGGGACTTTCATCGGCGTTTCCAGACCTCTTTCTAAAAAACTTGAACCAAATGAAAAACACCGCCCCTGCAAGTACAAATGTCAATGTGGCAGTCGAAACTACTGCGATAAGAATTATTTTCTTGTGACTTTCCTCCATTTCTTCATATTCAGATTCTTCTTCTAAAATTAGACGCGGTGATCTATCACCTCCTTTCTTTCGCAGAGAATCTTGTTGAGTAGAAATTTGAGGACTTGAAGGAGTAGCCAAATGAGGAGGTGGTGAATGCACATTGGTTCGAAGCAAATTCCTTTTTGGAATAACAGGTTTGGAGATAAAAGAATCATGATTCTTGGTATGTTGAATATTAGAGCGGCCTTTTCCAGAAACTTGGAACAAAATACTATTCTTTCTGATACAATCTACAAGATTTTGCTTCAATTTGGGATGTTGGACTTTAATAATTATACTCCAAGTTTGTTCTCTTACTATTGACATACCTTCTGAATCACTTTTACCAGCCATACCAAATGTCTCCTTTGGAAAACAGAAGTTGACATCATTAGCTTCCTTCAAACAAATCAAATCTAGCTTGCAAGTGATCCATAATAGCTCTGCCTGTAATAAAATAATTTCACCAAGTCCAATTTAAACTTTAAACAGACATAGAATAATCTTAAATTGACAACTGCGGTTTGCTCAATTAAATTTATCTGGATGCATATGCAATAATAAAATTATCTGTGGCTTGTTTAGATTTTCAAATTTTATACGAGTTTGATGATACTGCGATTCATATATATATATATATATATATATATATGAGCATTAAATAAAAGCAAAAAAGACAAAAAAAAAAAGGAATAATGGGTGATATCTTACCATGCCTTTATCAACCACTCCAGTCACTGGATTGACTAATTGGCTGAGATACATTTCCTCTGTGTTCTTCCTGTCTTCCAAGCTTCCCACCATAGATGCACAAAGTAGAATCACCAGGAACATGAAATAATTTCACTATTGCAGGAATGGAAGGATCAATTTTGGGCTACAGCTTTCGGAAGTACCCCTTTGCCGGCAATAGCTATTTTGAGCTCCTTCCATCCTTTCTGCTTAATTTGTTTTGAGGGAAAAATAGCATTTCCCTTCAAAATGCATTGAGAAGAAAGAAAATATAATCTCAACTTAATCTTTAGAATTTTCACATTTAACACTAACTAACAAAACTGGGATTTATCCTTGTGGCTGGAGAAAAAAACAAGAAAACCAAAACTGGAGATTTTTGCAAAATGTTCCCTTTTTTTCTATCTTAAATAAACATCCTGACAATGAAAGAAAAATTCATCAAATTCAAATTCATTTCGATTCTTTTCTTTCCTTTTTCCTTTCCTTTCCTTTTCATAAATTTTGAAACTAAGCAATCAAATTTCTTATTTTTTCTATATCTAAACTAAACATCCTGTGGATGAAAGTGATTGCTTGAAAGTTATTGGTGGGCTTAGAAAAAGAGAGTGGAGAAGAGGTCTTAGATTGTTTTTGTGGTCGTAGACATCTATGTCTATAGTTTTAATGTCGTATCTTACAACCATGTGTCCTACAAACCAAATAAAACGGCACATAAAATTAATATCAACTCAATTACACACTCAAATATATATAGCATCTGGAAAATATTCCTAAAAGGTTGGAACGTCGTTTACTCCCTGGATTTTTATGGAGCAGATAAATTAAGTGCTGATTTTCTTTTAAATGTGCCAAATTTAAGAGCGCAGCCTTAACTTAGCTACCCACTATGAGGAGGTTTAGATATACTCTTTTCCTTCAAATAACGTCTAAATTTCACTGGATAAAAATCTAGGGTAAAATTACTTTATGCTCATGTTATTAGATATGACTACAGTTTCGCAATCATTGTTTTTAATCTTGAAAGCAGTTTTAAAACTTTTAATTCCATTTTCTTTTGATTTTAAATTGAAATCAAACAATATTATTTTGTAATATAAATAAAAAAAATTAAATAATCTAAGGGATCGATACCCTGCATCTCCATTTCAATAGAAAATTGAGTATTGATGGTGATTTTTGGTTTTTTAAGCTTTAATACCATATGGTTTTTGTTTATTTTGAGCTAAAATTATTTCTTTTCAAACAATTTTTATCTGAGTTTCCATTTTTAGCATTCAACAATTTCCCCTGAGAAAATTTGCTCCAATCAAGAGAAAAAACATAACAATTTCTCCTAAAAATAGAAACCAAATTCAAACTTGGTAAAATCATTGTTTCAAGAACAAGTGTGTATATGACAATAAAACAATTCTATGATTAGATGTGAAAAATTTAAGTCGAAATGCAGTTATAAAATCAAAAAATATAAACGGTCTTATATGTAGTCACGTATTATTGTAAATCCGACAAATTGAAGTTGAAACTTTTTGTGCAGCCAGTGATCCAAATTTAAGGACATAAACCAAATAAGGAAGAAAACTAAGTGACACCATATTTCCATACAAACTGAGGAAGCCAATGATTCCTCCTTAGTTTGCCATTGTTGATAGTAAATACGATTTCACAATCAAAACCTAAACCTGCAGATTGGCAAATTAAAAAGAATAGACATGAAAACCAAACACACAAAATCTATCAGCATTTTTGTTTCGGACAATTCCCTTTGTCAAGACATTTCCTACCGATGCCTTTCTCCAATTTTGATATCATAACAATCGACAAGTTTCTAGTTAGCAATCTATTCCAGTCTATAAAAAACCAAAGTATATAACTTGGCTTTATATTGTTTTCAGCAAATGAATCATTTTTTGATGTACTATAACAAATGAATCCAATATATAAAATGTTAAATTGATATTTAGAATTATAAAATATTAATTTTGTATTTAGAATTAGATTAAAATTTCAAACAAAATTTAGATTAATATGGCCAATCAAAATTAAACTTCAACAGTTTCCTATTTAAAATTATATTAAATACTCATAAATAATAATAATGTTTATTTAAGCTTTATAAATCATGAAATTATTTAAAAAAATTGATTAATAAAATTATAATCCTTAATAGAAAGAATATAATTTGAATTAAATAAGATATCAATATAATTAATCAAACTCGAGATATTTAAAAATAATATTTTATCTTATTTTTTTCCAATCAAATTAGAGTGTAATTTGTAATTAAAGAAATTTAACCATACTATTTTTAAATCAAAATCTTAATTATCTAGATATATTTATTTAAAATAAATTTAAAAAATAAAAATTTTTAAATGCCTCATGTTTACACTTATTCATTTAAAATAATAATGTTGAAGACAAATTACAATCATAGTAAATAAAAATGAAAATAATAAATATTAAAATTATTAAATTATTATTAATAACTTATATAATAATATAATGAAATAAAGTATAATTAGACATAATGAGATAATAATAGTAAAATTTTAAATTTTCAAATGCTTAATTATCTATATGTATTTATCTATTAAAAAATTAAAAAAAAATCCAATCAAATTATAGAGATATTATACATATATCTATTAAAAAAAATTTAAAAAAAACTTCCAATCAAATTGTAGAGATATTATACATATAAATTTATGTTCAAATTTTTTTAATTAGCTATGACTAAGGTTATTTTAGAGTATATTAAATTTTACAAGAATAACGTAGGAAACCTCATTATTCTTCCTCTCCTTTATTCTCACTTTTATATATAGTATAAATAGATTAGTATTTTTATGAGTGCATTACACGTTAACTATACTCTTGCACGTTAATTATATTTGTTATTTGTACTCATTTATTTTTTTATATCATTACTCATTTTTACTTGTTATTTATACTTGTTTTTATTTTTTATATTAAATATTGATTATAATTTTTGTTATATCATTTAGATTTTTATAATGTTAAAATAAAATTTCATATGAGATTAATATAAATATAATGATTAATTAATAAAACAGCGCACACACTTCAATTCAATTTACGTTGTCAAGTATCTAAAATTCAATTCAGTTCTACAATACTCCCACTGTTCTATTTAGATGGAAAAAATTGAATGTGCACAAAGATTAATGCAGCTATAATTTTTGGCTATTTTTTTTAATATAATATTAACTCCTTTCCATATTTCTATGTAAGGCAATACGTAGATATGAGAGAGTAAATGGATATATTAATTTCAGATTACATCATTTGAGGTGTGATTTTGGCGTGTTCAATAATATTAATTAGAAGATAATATTTGTCTACTGTGATTGAAGTAGGCTCTAAAATTATTAAGGAAGCAGTAATATTGTAGCATCCATTTGTAAATTCATTCACAGATTGATGTTTAATGCCTTAGTTTTCTTAGAATATGTCAACAATTTAGTTGCTTGTGCCATACTTTTATGAATACATTTATGTGATTCATTATACAAATTTTCACATATTTTTATTACTTTGTGCTTCCTATCACTATCTTTGTTTCATAATACTTTTTACATTTGGAATTTCACTTCCCTTAAGGAAAGCGTTAAATTTGTTTAAGTTACTATAAATTATTGAGTAAATTAACAATATTATTTTTAATTTAAAACTAATTTTATAGAAAAACAATTACATTGAAGTAATAATTATTAATCGCATACAAAGGGTAAATATTAAAACAATAAAATTTAATACTCCTTGAAATCATAAACGTGACAAGTATTTTGAAATAAACTATTTTCTCAAATGTGATAAGTATTATGAAACAGAGATAGTAACATGTTCACATTTTTATGATTATAGTCCCATTTATCTACTGTTGATATAAATTGTTCCCAGATTTCGAATTGTCCAATTGATGTAAATTTATCCTCAATTTATGTATACTTGTTTGAATTTATTTTTTTAGGTTAATGTTTTCAAAATGACAGTAATTTAAATATGCATAAAACATAAAAAAAGAAAAAAAAATTGAAGATGTGTTCATAAGTTTTAGCATTGGGTTAGTTCTTTTCTTGCTCACTATGAGCTTTTTGAGTGTCACGAACAAATTTATTGTCTTCTCTTCATGATTGTTATCACATTTATTTTAATTCCCATCTTACAAAAACATCCACATTTATTCATTAAGGTATGATTTTCGGTGAAAATAATCTTATCAAATACACTTCCAAAGTTTTATTTGTCACTACATTGTTATTCTTTCATTGTTGAAGCTTTTTAAAAAATAAACAAGAGCAAAATAATTTTTTAAAATTATCGCTGTTCCCAAAATTACTATATGAAGTAATACATTTTGTAAAATATGAATACTCAAGAATTGCTATAAGATGTAAATGTGTCCCTTAATAAGATGTGATACAAATATTCATTGTATTCTTCCCATTGTAACTAAAAATGTAAATATTGAGAGAATTTTGGACATGAATTATATTATTAAATGACTCTTATATCTCTGACTAAGCGTTACCTCTATTTGAACAGATTTGAGTAATATTCAGTCCACTCTTTTAATTGCTCAACATAACTATTTGGTTCATTCTATTGCTTGGCATATTCTGCTCAGGCTATTATATTGTTCAACACATTCTGCTCATACTATTTTATTGGTTACTCAGCCCATTTTATTAATTTCTCCTATCAAAAGTTCCCCCAAAATATACTGAATCATTTATGTTCAGTTGAAATCTTTAACATGTTTATTCATCATTTTTTGTTGTTCATCCCACTCATCTCACTTTTTGTTCATTCTTTTTTTTTTGTTCTCTCGATTTATGTCCTTCCATTTTCTTATTCTTTCAATTTCCGTTCTCCCAAGTTGAAGAAGGTTATTTTTATACTTCATTTAATGAAATTTCATATTTCTTTTTCTCAAGGCATTTTAATGTTGAGTTCTCAAACTCATTTCTATCATGAGCTTACTTAGGCTCGCAATATTATGTTATGCGCATTGTTTATAGAGCAATTTGCTATTTTGCTCTGTATTTTTTATTTTTCTTAAGTGGAGAATGATGAAAAATAAGAGAATCATAGAATATTTGCTTTCATTGCTGCAAATAGCAGAAAATAATGTAGTTTAGATGAGCAATTGTCATCAGCAACTTCTTTATTCATTTTTCTTTAACATTTCTTGCTCAAAAATTTAATCTATGCGTGCTGGATTTTTCAAGCCTCATCTAGTCGAGTATAGTTGTTGGCTTGGAACATTAATTCTGCAAAAGAAAGTGGATGATCAATATTAATGGAATCAAATAGTTTTTCATAATTATAATTTCTTGACATGGTGCTAATAGTCACTTCTACATTTAGGTACTCAATTTGCATGGCCAATTTCTGAAATTTATTGAGATACTCCTTAAGCGATTCTCCCTCATCCCTTTTTAAATCAATCAAGTCTGATGAGATTTTTTTGCTCGGGATACATGTGACAAACTGAGCTTTGAAGGCAGAAGCTAATTGAGCAAATGGTACAATTGATTCTATCTTGAGCATTTGATACCACTCTTGTATTGGTCCCTCAAAAGTTGCTAGGAATGCTCAGTAGAGCAAAGCATTTGTAGTTGTCTAGATTTGCATTATTATTTTGAATTTAGCTACATGACTTCTGGGATATGTTGTGCCATCATATATTTGAAATGTTAGCATTTTGAACTTTGAAGGAAAAGATATTACAAGTATTTCTTATGATAATGGGGAATCATTCCTAAACCCATAATCACTAATATCTCTTGCTACTCTAAATTCTTTAAGAATTTCTATGATTTTTGCACGGAAGTTTTCTTTGTTCGCCCCTTTGTTTCTTGCTGAGGAGTTTCTTGCTCGGGAGTTTCTTTTGTTCGTCCGTCTGGTTCTTGTTCGAGATTTTTTATTGCTCACCACTTCTAGAACATTTGTATTATTCCTGTAGTTTATTGTTTTTGTTCTCCAAAAGAGTTTCCTCATGGAAGTTCGTTTGCTCCTCTTGTTCACCTTGAACTACTTATTCTCCATTCATATGAGAATAGTTATGTTGCTGGAAAGATTGCGAAGGTTGAGAATGCATAAATCGTTCTAGGATTGATGCAAAATTATTATATGCTTCTGCTAAAGTTTTTGCGAGTTGCGGGTCTATCATGGATGGAGGATTAGAAGCCATTTTTTAGAGGTAATTACGAGGAGAGACTTGCTAGAAATTGAATATGAAAACTGAGGTGTGTCCACACTCACCGCACTAATTTGATAAAAATAAAATATGAACACTCAAGAATTGCTATGAGATGTAATTGTCCTTTAATAAGATGTGATACAAATATTTATTGTGTTTTTCCTATAGTAATTGAAGATGTAAATATCTAGTAAGAATTATGGTAATAAATATTGAGAGAGAATTTTGTACATTAATTATATTATTAAATGACTCTGAATATCTCTTTGATCGAGCGCTATCTCTATTTGAACTGGTTTGAGTAATGTCCGATCCACTCTTTTAATTATTCAGCATAATTGTTTGGTTCGTTCTATTCTTTGGCATATTCGATTCAGACTATTCTGTTGGTTACTCGAGCCATTTTATTAATTGCTCATATCATTACCAATTTAAATAGAACACCTAAAATGAAATTTTTTTCATCTAAATAGAACAATGAGAGTAATAATAATAATAATAATAATAATAATAATAATAATAATAATAATAATAATAATAATAATAATAATAATAATAATTCTCGGCTCAAGTTGAAATGTCATTTTTTTTTATCCTCATAAAGCTACGTAAAATGTCATTTATATTCTCACTCGAAATTGAAAGATTTTAGAGAGATTTGAAATTTGAAAATAAATTTGTATCTCTCTTCATTAAATAGTTTAGACAAAGTAGTAAGTGGTTTACATTTCTCAATACTCTTCACTAAATAGCTTTAGACAAAGTAGTAAGTAGGTTACATTCCACAAAGTTAGCAATAATTATTTTCCATTCATTTGCATCTAAAAAAAATCCAATATTTCATTTAGTTATATATATATTACTTTTTTAAACACCTCATCAATATCCACACATATATATTGCTGGCCATATGTTTTCCAAATTCGTTAAATTAAAAAATGAAAAAAAATGTGAAAAATAAAGAAGTGACACAAATAGGAATTGATCAAAGATCAATTGTCTATAATCAAGCAAATCATCATGCACTTATGCCATCCAAGCTAAGAGCTCTCATTATTTCATTTTGACCAAAACAGTTAATATATATCTCTTTCTATGTGTATTGATAAATCCTAATTGAAATCTAAAAAAGTATAATGTGAAAAATGGATAACACCATTATTTGCATATAAATCATTTAAAATATTTTGATCCATTCAAATCAACAATTTCATTAAATTTGAAAATGAATGAAAAAAATAAAAAAGTGACACATGAAGAAATTAATCCTTGGACCAATCTTTATAAACAAGTTAAGCAATTCATGCTTGTGCCATCCGAATTAAAAGTCCTTAACCATTTATTTCGAACAAAATAGCTTATATAGTGTTTTCTGTGTGTATTAATAAACCTTAATTGGAACTTAAAAAATATAATGTGGAAGGCAGATAACACCATTAGTTGTATCTAAATCATTTAAAATATTTTAGTATTGAATTATTGCTAAATCATTTGTCTCTTTAATAAATTTTAAATACAAATCAATTACACTCTTTCATTAATCGAGTTAGTTGTTAATGCGAGTTAAGTTCGATAAATATACATTCATACATATTGATCCACTCAAATCAACAATTTCGAGTTAGGTGGTCAATAGAGTTAATTTGTCATTTCAATCCAATATGCAGGAGACTAGGATTCTACTTGTTCTGCAAGCTAATGTTATCTAGGTTATTGGAACACTAATCACAAGTTTGTCTACCAAAAATAAATACGAGTTAAATTTGATAAATATGCATTCATCCAACTTGATCCACTCAAATCAACAATTTTGTTAAATTGAAAAAAAAAATTACACAAGTAGGAATTTGTGGTTTCAATCTAACATACAGGAGACTAGGATTTTACTTGTTCTATAAGCTAACATTATCTAGGTTACAGAAATACCAATCACAAGTCTGTCTACCAACAACAAATACGATTAAAGTTTGATAAACATGCATTCACCTAATTTGATCCACTCAAATCAACAATTTCATTAAATTGAAAAATAAAAAAATAAAGTGAAAAATAGAATAATTTTAGAAAATGAAAAAATAAAGTGAAAAATAAAATAATTTACACAAGTAAGAGTTGATCATTAGATCAATCATTGTAGTGAGCTACACATATCCCATCTAAACTAAAAGTTTCATCCATTCATTTTGTCCAAAACAGATAATATATAGTGCTCTCTATGTATTGATAAAACCAGCATAAACAGACTTGTATTCATTTTTAAGCCCAATAAAATTACATGCATCTAGCACATTATGTTGATTTATTATGGGAGTAATGTAATTGCCAATTATTGATTTTGGCAAAATGCGAGGAAAATAAGTGAGAGAGGGTGTAATATCTACTATTAAGTGTGAAATGACAATAATGATCACCCATCTCATTTTTTAAATTTATTTTACTTGCCCTTCCCAAATAAAGTAAAATAAATTTATTTTACCTCTTCCTCTTATTTTTCCCCCAAACCAAACAAAAAAGATAAAATAAGGATGTAAAATGAATAGTATTATTTTACTCCCTTATTGTACGTCCTTCTTTTATTTTACCTCCTTTCCTATCCAAACATACATAGCGTAAAAACTAGGAACCAACTACCGTTACCGATCCCTATACGATCTGCAGGCTTTCCTTTTATTATTTACATTTATTTTCACTCTCTCTCCATATTCCATAACCCAACGAAACTACGGTGTACTTAGGTCTACCATGAGTCACTGTGCTACAACTGTGATTTTCCGTAGGTATACATAAAAACAATTCTTTTGAATAGTTGTGATGGGAACGAACGGTGAATTATAGAAGCAGGATGTACTTCCTAGACCGTTGATTATTGAGTAGCCGCAGTCGAATTGTCCTCGGTAGAAAGAAAATTAAATATGAAAATAAAGGTTTTGGGCTTTTACAGAGTGTGGTGGGGCTCACACAAAGACGCTCAGTGAGCAGAGATTAGTGAGTATGGAAGGATCTCCCTCAATTTTACAACAGGCTTGACATGTCAAATCATCTTTTTCTTTATTCCAATATTACCCACCATTCGTCCTTTCTAGATGGCAATTTGATTCTTGTGACCCAACCAAAGATAACGTTGATTTTCTTTAGGGGAAAAATAAAAACAATATAATTGTACTATTTTTAATATAAAAATTGTAAAATTTATTCTATTCCACTTCATTCGTGTTTTTTTCAATTTTTCACTCATTAACCATTCCTTTGGATGGAAGTTTTTTTTTTTAAAATGAAAATAATTATAAAAATATCTAGGGAAAAATATTTTTCTTTGTCTAAAATAAAAAAGCCGAAGGAAATAATATTTAATTTATATTTCACTCAAATGTTTCATTCAAACCTGTATCTTTTGAACCTCTTCAATTTGAATCGAAAATAGCGGAGGAAAACGATTTTTATTAAATTACCCAAATAATGCAAATTAATTAACAAGCTTTGACACTTTCTTAAATAATATTTTATTTAAGTGAGGACATAATTGTTTTTTAATAATAATATTTTCTTTCTTCTAAAATTTTGGCCCTTTTTAAACGAAGGAAAATAAATTTATATTCTTCCCCTCATTATCCAAACACAAGGAAAGAAATAACCATAAGAAGAGATTTGAGAATTTCTAATTATTTTTCTCTATTATTTTAGGCCTAATGTATCAGAATATCTCTGTCACGACCCAAAACCGTGGGCCGGACCGGCACTAGGACCTAGGTAAGCTTAAGGCACCCGAGGCCCGTAGTAAGCCTAAACTATCACAACTCATCCCTATTATCATTTGACTATCGGAATAGTAAGCCCATATTAT
>CANUEX010156402.1:0-43754 GCA_948099535.1 Jatropha multifida | reverse complement strand
TATTTTTAAATTAAAATTTTCAATTATTTATTATCTCATATTTAATATGTAAACTATTTAAAAATTTATTTTTTAAAAAATATATCCAATCAAATCTTACAAACATAAAAAATATTAATAAAAATAATATACTTTTTTCTTTTCTAATCTCCCCTAAATAAAAAATTATATATATTATATTTAAAAATTTATTTTTAAAAAATACATCTAATCAAATCATACAAACATAAAGAAAAAAATATTAATAAAAGAACATATTTTTTCTTTTTTTACCTATATCCTAAAAGAATTAAATATTTAATAACTAAAACATAAAAATATTTTTAAATATATCATTATTATATATTTTTATTAAAAATAAATTTAGCAATTTTTAATTGCTTAATTATGTATATGTATTTATTTAAAAAATATTTTTTTTTAATTCATTACGAGGCTTAGCGGGTCAAAATAACAATATGAACTATCAACAAGAAATAGTATTTCATTCACTAAATTGATGAAAACACTCGTGGTCGAGAGGATTCGAATTTGAAATCTCTAATTTCTCACATAAGTGAGAAAACATTATAAGCTTAAAAATAATTATATAAATATATTAATAATAAAATATAATTTTTTTAATTGACTACAATTAAGGTTATTTTATGATATATTAAATTTTATTAATAGCGCCATCGAAAATCTCATTATTCCCCTACTATTCTCACTTTTATATATAATATTGATAGATAGATATATAGGTTAGTATAAGCTAAACAATACTTCTATTCCTTTTTTTAAGAGAAATACTACTTCTATTTCTATTTTCACAAATTAAAAATTGAATTTTATCAATATTTTCATATTCTATTCCTAAATATTATTCTTCAAGAAAAAATTTTTTTGTTATTTTTATTAACAAAAGAGTTTATTTTTTAATATTTTTATGGCTTTAATATTTAGAAATTTAATAAAATTGAAAATTGAAAATATGGGTTCCTGCTGTAAAAATTTTTATTTTTTAAGTAAACGGTTTCTTTGAGTAGCAAGAAATGAACGTTAATACACATTTAAACTTTGAACCAATCTTTTGTGTGTGTATACATAAGATTATTTTATTTTTATCTATTTACAATATGAATTGTAAATTTTTTTTTAGAGGAACGCATTGTAAATTTAGTATTATTAATTTTTAAGAATAAAAAAATTCAAACATTTTCTTGTTCTTTCTTATTAATTTTTTTTATTATGAAAAAAGGGAAAAAAATGACATCAGTATACAATTTATGGTGTTAGATAATTATCATTCACTAATCTAATAAGAAATTTTAATAAAAAAAAATTAAAGAAAATGAATAGATTTTTAAAAATGGTTGATTAGATCAATTTTTTAAATTTAACTAATATAATTTTAATTTTTTAATTTTAATATCATTGGAGCCGATAAGGCTTTTCGTGGCCCATATAAAATTTTATACTTGGTATGGAATATTAAGGACCTGATGAGTAGACAATGGAATGTTTAAGGTGGTGTATATCTACGGAGAAGGCAATACGTGTGCTGATTGGCTGGCCGGATCGAGTTTTAATTTAGGAATAATTTTGTTAGAGCATCATTCTCAAGGCCTAATCAGTTTGTTTGGTCATGACCTCTACGGGGTTTCCTATTATAGAAATGTTTAAATGTAATTTTATTTCTTTTGTCCCTTTTAGTTTAAAAAAAAAAAAAAGGAGAAGAAAGAGGCCCAAAAAAATTTATGTGTATGGGAGCCATTAAGGGTTTGTTTGGATGGGAGGTTATTAAAGGTTTTTTCTTTTAACAATTAAAGGTCTTTGTGGGTAATACAAAGTAAGATTAAATTATTAGATTATTTGTAAGGAGGGTTTTCAAGGAGGGGAATGTGTATTCCATAAAGAAAAAAAAAAGGAGGGGAATGTATATTTATAGTCATTAGTTGTTTTTATAAAATGCGTTCCACATTCATTATACTTTTTATATATTTATTTTTTTACTCATTTAATTTTTTTTATATAATATTAAAGCTGTATATTTATTGCAATGGAGATCTAAATATCTAACAAATTGATTAAGTAGTAAAAATTATTATTAAAAATAAACCTCTCTAGAAATAACATATAGGCTATATTCGGCAATAATTTTTTAGTAGTTTTTAGAATTTTGATTGGTCAAAACACTAAACGTTTTTTGAAAAGTTATTCGATAACATAGATGTTGCATTAACTTTTAGATATCATGATAGTGTTATGTGAAAAATTAACTCCTGTAACGTTTAGCTTTTAGTATTTGAGGAAATTACTTAAACAGCTAACAGCTAAACGCAACTAAAACAGTTAACAATTATCAAACTAACTAATTTCACTGAATAGACTCATAATAAGAAACAAATTGCATAAAAAAAACTGATTTAAAATCTCGAAATTTAACTCATTATTTAATTGGAAGGCCATGATTTTTGTAACACTCTGTTTTTCAGTGCCCAAAATAGTAGTTTATCAGTCTAAAATCGAATTATTTTGATTTGAAAAAATTACTATTTATACTTTATATTTTATTTAATATTTTTGAAATATGTATACATGATTTAGATGGATAAAAAATAAATTATAAATATTTTTAAAGAATTTAAGTAATGAGTGAATAGTGAATTATCGTGTTACAATTTTGATGTTGAAGGATTAAAAGAGAGAGAGAGAAAGACTAAATCCAAATGTTTTTTATAAATCACATTGGTGGAGGGAAAGAGATACCAAAAGCTGTTGACAACTTGTGAGTTATATGACCTTCGTTGTATCTTATGATGAACCTATCTTGACATGGTATTCAGCTGCATAACTTTTTTAAAGTATCTAACTCTAATTGACTTTTTAAAATGATTTATTTTTACATTATATATATAACTATGCATTTAGTTTGAATTAAAGTAATAATTAAGGAAATTTGAAACCTTCCTAACAAGGACGTGAGAAACTCATAATGAGAATGAGTATATGCAATTATTACTTTAACTACGCATTGAGTAACTATGCATTTATAGTATAAAATAATCCAATCGGTTTATAGGACTGAATATCATCTAATGAAAATGGTGAGTTAACAATCAATATATATGGAAAAAGAAAAAAAAATAAAACTGTTGTATTTATACATAAAAAAAAATTATAGACACAAATATAAATAGGTTGGATATAAATAAGAAAAATGTAAAGTTTGAAAGTTAATTGAAGTTAATTAACATGTGGAACAATGATTAGTAATTCTAATTAGTTTTAAGCTTTGTTTGTTTCTATAAAATAACTTACAGAAAAATATTTTTCACAATTTTTCATTGTTTGGGGCATTTAGAAAAATAAATTAACTGAAAATATTTTCCTAGTCAAAGAAAAATTAAGTAATTTTTTAAGGAAAACAAAACTTTTCATTTTTTAGGGAGTAAAATATTTTCTGGATATTAGTAAACTTTATAAATTCACATTTTTTTAATTTATTAATCATCATAGTTACTACTATCAATCACCATTTACCACCAACCACAGCACCGGTGGCCTTCATAATTTATATATATTTTTTTCATATTTAACAATAAAATTTTCAAATTATAAAATTTATATTAATATTTCTAAAATTTCACTAAAATCATTATAGGTAATCCCATTATCTTTTCCTATTTCTCACTTTTATATATAATATAGATAGATAGATCGATTGATAGATATAGATTTAAGAGGTTAAAAATCTCCTAAAACTCTTAATCTATCGATCCATCAAATTAAAAGACTGGAAATATATATAATTGATTTTACAACCATTGGTTTCAATTCTAAAATTGCTTGTTCCGATAATAAAAAAGGTGAAAATAAAAATAAATCATTTTTTAATTGTTTCTAAAATGATTTTAGAACCATTTGTTTCATTTAGTTCGATCTTAGTTTGATACCGAAATTAGATAATCCTTTTCATATATTTTTTTTATAGTTTTGTTACTTCAATAAATAATACTAATAATTTTTTTTTGTCGATAAAAAAAGAGCAAAACGGAAAGTAGAAACCTATCTCAAAAAGCCAATGCTACAAGCATCAACCCAAAAAATAAAAAACAAGGAACAAAGACTAACTTCCCAAATGAATAAAGAAGAAGGAGTGACATGCTCCAACTTGGCCAAATGATCGGTCGCAGAATTAGCTTCACGGAACACATGATGGATAGAATACTCTCAATCATGAGCCTAGTAGTCTCAAAACAATAAGACTCAACAACAACCTTACAGAAAATCACGGTCCCAAGTAAGAATAAGCCATGTCTGAATAGAGGATAGCCCACCAACTAAAATAATAGAGTGACCAATATTAGAGAATAGCCTCCAAGCCACCTCCCTCAGCAATCACGAAATACACCAACCCACCACTAGTCAACCCTGCATTAGTAAAACTACTACCATCACAATTTAACTTCATCCAACCCTCCTGAGGCTTAACTCAAGCCACACAAACCTACCTACGAACTCTAGCTGAAGCAATGATAGGAGTAGAAGAATTTACAATATCCAAAACTACTCTTAAAACACAATGATTTAAAACAGGCATAACAACAAGTTCATTATGAAAAACATACAAGTTCTTTGCTTTCTAAATCCACCAAATAGTAGTCAAAAATCAATGATGTAAGGCGACACCAAAGGGACTAAGGGTGCAAGGATAAATTTAAATGTAACCACAACACAACATCATCCACCCCAAAAATATTAGGAGGCAAACTCCACCGCTGCCACCATGCCCGCACCACAACACAATCACGAAAAAGATGCAACATAAACTTCTACCTCATAGAACATAAATTGCATAAACTAGAAAGAGTCATACCTCAATGGAAAAAAAATAGCCGGCAAACATCTATGCATAATCAACCAAAGGAAATGTCTCAATTTAGGCAACCCATTAACATACCAAATCTATGAAAAAGAGACAAAATCAATACTTACATGGACCTCCTCCAATAATAAAGATAAATAGGCTGCTTAAATTGAGAAGTCGCCATTAGAAGAAAAATTCCATAAATTGAAATTCTAAACAGAAGCAACCAAAGGAAGAGGAATAATATAAATTAAGCACTTGATATCATGAGAAAGACAGGTACATACCATAGAAAGATTCTAAGAACCATTCTGAATAAGATCGCCCACTCAAACATGCTCCTCACTCCAGATAGAGACCCTACCAAATCCACCAAAGGACCCACAGACAACCAAGAATCATACATAAACTAATTTGTCTACCATCCCCTACCTGCAAAGAAACATGAGACTAAAGATGTTGAAAACTACGAACAATCCTCTTCCAAGTATAAGAATCACAACCCCATGAGAACGTAGAAAAAGATCGAGCATGACAAAATTTATGAGTCAAAATCTAGATCCAAAGAGCCGAGTCATGCATGAAAACCTTCCAACCCAACTTATCTAACGTAGCAACATTAAACAATCGGGCACTCAGGAAACCTAAACCCCCAAACTTCTTATGCTTAATAAGCTAATTCCACCCAACCAAATGCATCTTATAATGCTCCATTGCATACCCCAAATAAAAATTACAAGACAACTTATTGAGAGTCCAACAAATAGAAGAAGGTAACCACATAGTTTGCATAGTATAAACAAGAAAAGAAGAAACAAAAGAATTAATAAAAACTTCCTTACTGGCAGGACTAAGCAAACGGAACCTCCAATTCGCCAAACGAACCTCCACCTTTTGAATAATGTTTGATACAATGCCACAGAAGACCGCCCATGAAGTAAAGGAATCCCTAGATACTTGCTTAAATTTGAGGTAACCGCAACACTCGGTAACTACTCGAGCCGATGTCGCATAGGATAAGAGACCATCCTGTAGAAGAAAATGGGAAATTTGGCAAGGTTAGCCTTCTACCCACTACCTCCGCAAACGTCCGCCATAACATCATTAATAATAATAAATATTACTATTAGGAAAACCTAAACTAATTTAATAAAACGTCTTATAATTTATTTAATCAAACAAATCAGGAGTTTTTTTGAAACATTTTTTTCATGGTTACAAAGCAAAATAATTGATTTAAACCTATACTATCAACTTTTATTTAAAAAATAAAAAATCGAAATCAAATCATAAATACACTAGTTTAGTTAAAATTTAAAATTAGTAGTGAGCATGATTTAATGCCCCTTATAATCAGTTCAATTTTAATTCAATTTCGATTTGAAAACAAATCATAATCATGTGCAGTTGAAATGGTTAAAAATTTAAATTTTCTATATTGACGTTTTTCCTATAGAACTTTTAGATTACCCTTTCTTCTCAATAAATATTTTTATATTAATATCATTAAAATATAATTTAAGAATAATTAATTTTATATTCATAAATTAATATTTCATAAAAAAATAGTTCTAAGCTATTTACATATATATATATATTTAAAATAATAATTTTTACGGAAGGATATTTTTATAAGATTATATTTAACCTTACTTTCTAATACTTTGAAATCAAACAATGAAAGATCATTAAACATTTATTTACCATTTTTTCCATAAACATAAAATAATTTTAGATTTGGTTTAACAAAATTAATTGTTTTAGTGAAATTTTAACAATTATCAGATGTTTAACTAATATTTTATGAAACGTTAAAAAAATATTTTATTATTCGTTCTCTCAAATGTCAAGCACTAATAATAAATATTACACCGCCAAACAATACATTAATAAATATGATGTTTTGACCTTAGTCAAAAGGTCAAATATTATGTGAAAAATTATTCCCCAACAAGATTTTATATATTTTAATTTACTTTACTTCAATAAGCCTTCATAGCCATTGTCCAAATTATCAGATCGTATTTGATTTGTTATGCAAATTATAATGAATACATTTCTTGAAATTTAAGTTATTTGGCAAAAAATTTATCTCAATCCAATTAATGTCGATACTTACATATCAAATCAATGAAATTCAATATTTTTATTAAAACAGACTATTTCTAATTATACAATTGAGAAAAAAAAATAAAATCGAAACAATATCTAGAAAATCTTTGATTGGTCCATAAGTAGGGCTATGGACCAATGCACATTAAATATTTAACTAAAGTATTATATTTTTATTTAAACGATTTACTCATATTGCATGGACTAGCTTAACTTAGTTTATCCACTTCTTAAAGATATTGAGAAATAAATAATTTTCAATTGTAATCCTTAAAAAAATAAAATTTTCATGGATTAATGATATGCATGCAACTAAATTATTGACATTGATGACACCTATATGTTTTTTTGGTCAAAGAAAATGATGGGTTTAAATCCACTAATTACGTTGTTTTTCTGAACTAACACACAGCTACTTCCAACTAAGTTTCTGTTTTATTATATCATCTTTTAGTCATTTCAGCCTTTTAATTAATACTTCTTTTTCTTTAGAAACAGCAACATAAACACGTGTTTCATCATTTTAATAAAAACATTGAAATACCTCAAAATTTAATAAGATAAATATACCAAAAAGGGAAAAAAATAACCTATAAGGAAAAATTATTCCATCTGTATGATTGGGTACATGACACTAAAGTTTTTAATTTATAGCTAAGTATCCCATTTATTAAAATTTCGTTTGTTTTCAGAAAATGTGCAAGACATAATATTTGATAGACAGACCAAAAAGAAAATAAAAAATGAAAAAACAGAAAAATCTACCTTTACACGGAATTTTCTCTTATTGACATTGGAAGCTAAAATTCCTGAATGTGATTATTTGTTTAGATATGCCTCCTACTTAATCAAATGAAATATTGTAGACTATTTATCTCTCGTAAAAAATTTGAGTAGTTAGCACGCCAATGAGTACATGCAGTGGTAGTTTATCGGTGAACTTTCACCGGCGGTCACCCTTTTCTTTTTTGCTTTTGTTTTTAAATAATTCTCGAATTTGTTTGCAAATTTAAGTTATTGTTGCTCAAATATTAGGATTTATGATTATTTATCTTTTGAAATTTTATTTTCAGATTTAATTCTGAGTTATTATCATTATTATTATGCTGATTTTATCAAGCGTTTTTTTGTCATTTGAATAGTTACACAGAAAGAAATACATATATTCTCTTAAATATAAGAAAAAATTTGAAGGTAATCAGATAAGATTTGTAAAAAGAATAGAATTAAACAGTGACCATAGATAGTCACAAAGTGGAGCAAGCGATCGTATATGACACAAATATTATATTCTGTCAACTAAATAAGATATTTCAAGATTGTGATTTTTTTTTGCATATGTGGTTTATTATTACATTTTCTATATAAAAATATATTGATTTGCATCCATATCCGTGTACAGTTTCTAATTAATGAAATTTTTAATTTGATTTTTCTAAAAAAAATAATAATTTTAGGCCATGGCCTCCTCTAGCCCTTGAGAAGGTCCGCTGAGTGAATGTAATTGATTCACTCTGAATCTCTCCTCTCTAATATTAAAAAAAAAATTAAATAGTTCGTTAACTAATTTAATTTTCCATAAGTATTAACTAATTGCATATGAATTTTCAAAACATATTTCTAATCATTAAAATTATTTATTAAAAATGTCAAGAATTTAAAATTTAAATTGACGCTCCTCGATATGATTCTAACTATAATTTTTTTATTTGGTCATATTCATAGTCATCATTAGATTATGTCTACCATCTGAATACGTTATGTCTTGATGCACGGAGGTAAAAGAAAGAGAAAAGGAAAAATAAAATTTCATTTCATTTGCAACCCAAAAATTGGAATGAAGTGACGTCTTTGCTCACCTCATGCACAAAGCTCATTGGTTGTTCATCAATGACGTTAACTAAAAATGGAAAAGCCAAGCAAGCAATTGATCTACACAGTGACAGACAATAAATAAATTAATATATTTCCTAGAAAATTGACATATCTCATATCTATTTGGCATTTTAGTATGATATGTAGTATATTTCTCTAATTAGCCTTCCACTTTATTTGATTATTTAATGTATTAATATATTGATTTGATTTAGATTTATTTTAAATTGATATTTTTGATTTGATTTGGTGAAGAATTAAGTATGTGGTTATATGTGTTAGAGAGACATTAAAGTGATAAAATTTTGAAAAATACAATCAGAATTGCAATGATAAATAATTGGTAATGAAAAATAGTAAAAGTAACTCTTAAAATATTATTTAAATGAAGAGTAACTTTTAATGTATGACAGAGCGCAAAATGGAAAAAATATAAAAACGGTGCCGTTTAATTGAAAAAAAACTATTTATTAAATATGACAAAAGGTCAAATGAAAATAGTGTGAAAAATAATGTGATTTTTGTAAAAAATACTATTTTATGAATAGTGTTTTTGGGTTTTATTTTAATATATATATAATTTTATTTTATTTTATGAATTTATTTTATTTTATTCTCTTTAACCACCGTGCATGGCACGGGTATATTGCTAGTTACTAATAGAGTGACGAGTAAACCAGGCGTACGAAAGGTGTACGTTTTGAATATGCAACCAGCCGTACCCAAACAAAACGCATCCTTCCAAATCAATCGACCCCTGTTATCATGCCACGTGGCAACGCGTTTTCACTCTCTATAGCGACGGCGTTTACCAGTCTTTCTCTCTCTAGCTTTGTCGTCCTCCACAGTTTGTCGCTGTCTCTCTCCTTTCAACCATCACGGCTCTTGTATGGTCAGCTCATATCTCAACCAAATTCACCGCACCGTCTTCTTCCTGAAAATTTCTCGGTGAAGTGACAGGAAATAGATTAAAACAGTCAGGTTTCCTTAAATTGTAGCGTAGCTCTCGTGATTTTAGTTTTGGAGATTTAGATGGATTTGCGTCTCTATGCATCGGTTGCCTCGATTTTTCATCCGTAGCAAGAAAGACGGTCCTATGGACCCTAAGAACCGGAGGAGGCCGAGGTTAGAGCGCCGAAATGCGGCGAAGCACATTGAGTACGATGCGACGTCGTCTTCCTCCTCTATAGACGACTCTTCTTCGTGTTCTTTGGTTACTAGATCTCTTGATTTGTCTGATCGGACTAGTTTTCGGATTGAGGGAAGGGATGGCGAGTTTGACCAGATTTGCCGGAGCTTAGGGCTGTCAGGTCTCGAAGATTTCGAGATTCCAGCGGCTTCTTGGGAGGCGATGAAGGTCCGCTCAGCGTCCGATCTTCTGCCCCGGTCCAGATTTCATGATATGGATAGTCCAAGGATAGGGGAAGAAAAACAGCATCATAATAATCATCAACCGCAGGAGCAGGAACGGGAAGAGAGTGAATTGTGTGCTAGGGTTTTGGATAGTGTTAGCATTAGTAGCAAAACCACTGAATTAACTCGAGCTGAGCCAATTGAGCCTGCTAAGTTAAATGTTCACTGCGGTGCTGCTTCTTGTGCAGTAGGAGGAGGAATCAAAGGGGTTCGGCCGCCGTTGCTGAAGCCGCCGCCTTCAATGACACTACCGGTGATCGATAACGCATGTTCGACGTGGGATATACTAAGGGATTTTGCTCCTGAAAACGATAGAAGGTCTTTGGTGATGACTCATAAGGACTTTAGTTCTGATGACGAGGAAGGACTAGGTGATTTGGCTGCTAATAAGAGAGAAGAAGAGGAGATTTTGTTGAGGATAGGAGAAACAGCTGTCTTATCGGAGTCTTGCTCGTTTACTACGTCTAATGACGATGATTCATCGAGTACCACCACGGAGCCCACCAATATTTCTCCTAATGGAAGATTTAGAAGGATTATTACTTACTGGGAAAAAGGTGAGCTTCTGGGACGTGGGTCGTTCGGATCTGTGTATGAAGGGATCTCTGAGTAAGCGCTCAACCTTTGTGCGGTTATAATTTTTCTTCTCGACATAACTCTTTAATTATCATTTGATTTCAGACTAACTTTGAATCTGATTTTAGGTTTTCACACATCCGTGTCAAAGCTATTCTTGAGTTTTTAACTCTCAATTTTATAGGTTTTGTGGTTCATTGACATCAAAGTTTATAGTTAAAATTTAGGAAGATGACATGCGCTAAAGATTTCTTCAGATTCATAGTGTAAGAATGCTATGTGCTTGTCCATTTATGACACACTAGATAATGCATATTTTGGAGGACATCACGTGAAAATGTTTATATTCTCAAAATCAGTACAAGTAGTAAACTCTAAATTATTTGAAGTCATACTAATAACAACAAAAACATCTAATCCTCAATTCCAAGATAGTTGCAGTCGGTTGCATGGATCAAACTCTTTTTTTTGGCGTGATTCGTGTTAGTTCTTCAGCATATTTATATATTTTATTAATTGTAATTCCCATGGAATCTTTGCCTTCCTCTCCCTTTCCTTTCTTGTCTAGTTTAAGATGCTCTGTTTTCCTTGAGGGGGGCTTCCAGCAGTCTACAGCAGACATGGCCAAACCTCGTTAACCTTCTCTCATCCACCCCCCAAACCCCCAATCCAACCTAACCCACCCACCCCACCCACACAATAGGTGTCGCTCCTTCCTTAGCACGAATGCATTCATTCAAGTTGTGTGGCCACATATCATCTCAACATATTCATTTTCCAAGAATTAAATTTTGTGTGTGATTTTTCTTTACCGCCAACACTCAATGTCCTACATCATAACTAGTCAAATTGCAAATCTCTGAGACTTGCCCATAAGGTTTTTTGGTATGTCGCAGTCACACAAGAATCCGGTAGCATTTTCACCTTTTCATCCATTCTGCTTTAATCTGATGATCAGCTTCCATATCTTTCCCTTATCGTTTTGGATAATAGATCCATTGTTTGAAGCCATATATAAAAGTGCAGTTGATTACATCTTGAAGATTACGACTGTTTGATCCTTTATTTGCCATGTTCCAATCATCCTTCATTTTCATCAATTTTCTAAGATTGTGTTGGGTAAGTAGTTAAAATGCAAAAGTTTGTGAAGGTGCAATTTACTTACTTATGTTCTGGCTTTGCAACGCAGTGCACATTACGGCTTTTAAAATTATTGCTTCATACTTTATAGTAAAGAATGGTAAGAGACATTTTGGGGCTAATCTTTCTTTGTTAATTATTTATTTTTGCAGTGATGGATTCTTTTTTGCTGTCAAAGAGGTTTCGTTGCTTGATCAAGGAAGTCAAGGCAAGCAAAGTATTTACCAACTTGAACAGGTGAAATAATCACACTTCGGTTTTTATCACACTGACTTTTTTTTCTATTTTTTTTTAATATTGTAAAAGGGATTTCTTTGGAAACCTGAACTAAATTTTCTTTATCAGAATTCCCCTCCTTTTCTCATAACACTACCTGCCTTTTCTTTTCAGGAAATTGCTCTTTTAAGTCAGTTTGAACATGAAAACATAGTTCAGTATTATGGCACTGATACGGTACAATTTTTCACTTTTCACATTAGTTCTGCATTTACTTTTCTGATCTGTATTGTTTTGGACATAATCATTAGAAGCGAAGACATGACTTCCTCCTTTTGACTTCATCTTATGTATGCATGCTGTCTAAAAAACCTATCCAAATTTTGTTAAAAAAGTTTGTCATATTAAATGTTTATTCATGTTCCAAACTTATGGAAGCTTCCATTTTTCTTTTCCTTGAATTCATTTCTCAGAGGATATTTTGAATTTAAACAAATTGATCCTATCTTGGAATACCATTGTAACACAGCGCCAAGGACAGTGAGCCAGGGTATTGAATACGTTTGAAATATTTTTTAGCTCTAGATAGATCTGATTAAATGGTTGAAACTTGAAACTGAACTGAATGGAGAATGATAGCTTGGTAACTTGCGAGATGTGATAAATTTCCTACCTGTATCACCGGCATGCTTTATCTTTGTATTTCTTCTTGGTTGTTACTTACAACGATGCTGGCATTTCACATGTGCAAATATTTGGTCATTAAGTTCGTTTCACATATTGTTTTTTTGCAGGATGAATCTAAACTATATATCTTTCTCGAGCTTGTAACAAAAGGCTCCCTTATGAGTCTCTATCAAAGATACCATCTTCGAGATTCCCAAGTTTCTGCATACACAAGACAGATTTTGCATGGTCTGAAGTACCTTCATGATCGCAATGTTGTTCATAGGTGAGATAAATGCCTTTTACTGGGTAGTTTTCCAATGGTTAATGGCTGTCATGATCAGACCAGATTTTTTCTTATATAGTGATTGAAATGTATGTTACTTGTATCTTATCTCTTTATCATTATCCCATTCTGTTTAGGGCTACATCTTGAGACATATCTAGTGCTGCTAAAATTTTTTTTTTTTTGTTATCTTACCAGTGTCATCCTAGGTGTACACCTAACTTTGATATCATTGACCTCCTCTACTTGTGCATTGATCTCAATTATCTATGCCATTTAATTTACAAACTTCAAGGAGTAATAGTTTTTCCTAATCAAAGATAGGTTTAATCCTTTTTTTTTTGTTGTTTGATTGACTCATAACCTTGTCTTTTCATATTATTTCCTTTATTGACAACTTCTTAACATGGTACTTGCTGAACTCTTCTTGTCAACTCTATCTTATTGTCTTTGCACTTGCCGTTCATTGCTTTGAATGAAATTTTAAGAGCTCTTGGGATACTATTTGGCTTTTAGTTATAGGTGATTAGGTTCTTGCATAACCTTTGGTTTTCTAAATTTTTGTTTCTGAAGTTCAGCGCAATTTTTGTCCCCTCAAATTTTAACTTTCTACTTGCTACACAACATAACCATTTGTTTCCACTCTTTGGCGTCTTATATTTATTTCCTTAAGTTAACCAAGTAAGCACTGATTTACATTTTGCAATATAAGAGCTGTTAGCATTTGCTATGTGCACAACATTGGAGTGCACATACTAGCATATATGGAACTTATTTTCAGTCATCTCACTGCATTCCGATTTGTACTTTAGGGATATCAAATGTGCAAATATATTGGTGGATGCAAATGGATCTGTGAAACTTGCAGACTTTGGATTGGCAAAGGTTTTTATCCTACCCTGATTTTAATCTTTTTTCCATATTCCGAATGTTGGTGAATTTCTTCTCTAAATAATTTGTTGTTTTCTTTTCAGGCCACCAAATTGAATGATGTAAAATCTTGCAAGGGGACTGCATTCTGGATGGCCCCTGAGGTGTGTGATGAATCTGTTTCTCACACAAAATACTTTATGTGCTAGCTTTGTTATTTTTGCTCAGTGTTCTATTCCTTCAACAACATTTCCTACTTGCAGGATATGCCACTGTGCATAGTGGTCTTTTATACAATATTTCAGTTAGGTGTTTCTGATTACCAATCTCTATATGGTAGGTTGTCAATAGGAGGAACCAGGGCTATGGGCTTCCGGCTGATATATGGAGCCTTGGATGCACTGTTTTGGAGATGCTAACGCGTCAGATTCCATATTCCCATTTGGAATGTGTAAGTGCCATGTTTTCACACTTCCTCCTGTCCTAGGTATCATTGTGATAATAATGATGGTGATGATGGCCTCCTGGGACTTTTACTTTATTTTTAGATATTCTTTTCTGTTAGCTAGTTAATGAGTAATTCTACAATCAATTAGGTGTTGAGTGTAAGTGCTGTTGGCAGCTCGACTTTTATTTTGACCTCTAATGGCTTAACCCTTCTACGACTCAACAGATGCAGGCATTGTATAGGATTGGCAAAGGTGTGCCACCACCTGTTCCTGATTCTCTTTCGCAAGATGCACGAGATTTTATTTTGCAATGTTTACAAGTTAACCCCAATGATCGTCCTACTGCTGCTCAGCTCTTAGATCATTCATTTGTGAGGCGGTCACTTTCAACATCTTCAGGTTCTGCATCACCTTATCTTGGCCGACGATCTTAGAAGCTTTTGCTGAGTTGCAACTGTGACTGATATTTAGGTAAAATTTATGTTCAATTTGCTACTCTCTCCTTTTAAACTATGAAAATAAAGAACTCATAGTTTTACAGCCTCCTTTTTAAGAAGAAACACTATCATGTGAAATACTTGTTGGTTCAAAAAAAAAAAAAAAAATTGCTGGAATCCCTTATATTGCATTTTAGATTAAGGTTGTCTGTCTGACTTCAACTTTTGATTCTCTTTGGTGTATTATCGTTTTCGCTCAATGAATTGATGAATTTGCTCATGAAAACTTTGCTGTCATGGCAGGAATGATTTATCATGTTGCATACTGGATGTGCAGGGACTTCTTGTTAGACACTGGCAGCAATTAATTTTTGGTTGCATTCAACTCGAAGTCCATGTGGGTTAAACCTCCTGATCTTAAGTTATTGCTAGTCTGGTTTTTGATGATTATTTTGTAATGTGAGAAATTGTAGGAGGAAGGCCTGAATGAGAGCAATTGTTGTCAGAATTACAGAACAGATACCACGTGTATATATCTCATTATTGTAGCAAATGCCAGTATTAGTCCAAGTTTGTATTTTTTTGGTTTGTTGTGTATTCTATTCTGGCATAAATATATTTCAAATTATTTCTTTCATGGGAATGTCCGGCCCCATTTGGAGGGACATGTTGAAGCCTTAGTAAGTAAGTATCGAGTACAAGGATGATAACTTGGATTTTGCTAATTGTATTTTCTATATGTTTTTCTAGGGATCATGCTTTGTTGAAGAAAGCTTGTTTATTAACTTTTTGCTCTGCTCTCTTAGTATAAAACGATAATGGAACTGAATAAAGTTAATCAATTTTTCTGGTAAATATGATATTCTCAAAATTATAATATACTATCTCTATTTAATAATATTTGTCACATTAACAATTTTACATTCTTTAAGGAATTAATTAAATTTATTTAAATATAATAAATTATTGAATAAATTAATTATATTATTTTTAATTTAATATTAATTTTAAATTCTTTAAAAGATTGAAAAGTTGCTGATTAAGTGTGGTTTGATTGATCGGTCCTTTTTCATCTTATAGAAAATGCAAAGTGCGATAGATTTTGAGCTTCACAACTCATTCCTGTCTATTTCACTTC
Source organism: Jatropha multifida (assembly GCA_948099535.1). Classification (NCBI taxonomy): domain Eukaryota; kingdom Viridiplantae; phylum Streptophyta; class Magnoliopsida; order Malpighiales; family Euphorbiaceae; genus Jatropha; species Jatropha multifida. Next base: position 27,724 of record CANUEX010156402.1, on the reverse strand, counting down.
ACTTCCCATGTATAAAAAAAAATGAAAAAAATTGTAAATCTAATTGATAAATATAAACAAGTTATGTCCTCATCCTTTGTGGCTTTCGAATGGGCTCTAGATTTTGGTCTCAAAACGAAACCCAACCGATAAGGCCCGACCCAACTCCAACCCCTGGAGACCACTTGAGAGTAGAAAGCGCTACATGGACAAAAAGTGCTCCGGCCAGAAGGGGGAGTATCAGATCAGATGAGAAACAGATACACAGCAACATTTGTATAAATATCGTAATGGTGTCGTTAAAATTGACAGTCACCGCAGCCAATCAGAACAAGTAATTTAAAATCCCTTTAACACACCCCACCCTCCAACGCAACCTACGGCGAACCTGACCGCGAAGATCGGGTGCCGCTCCTTCGCCTCCTCTACGCCCGTAATTATCCGCCTTGTTCGACCCAACGGAAAAGAACAATAATAGATATATTTAAAAGAAAATTTCTTGAACAAACTCTTGTCTTGGTTTTCCTTTAATCATTGATTACCTGTCTGCAGGTAAAAATTCTTATTCCTGTTCTATTCAATTCTGGATTTCAGATTGTTTGTATTTTATGATTCCCATTCCTAGGGTTTTAGATTTAAGTGTTCTGAGTGAATTTTGAATTTTGGACGATCCATCTGTTATTCAATCCATTCCTAAAGATTATATGTTTAATGCCTTGATTTATACTTTTATTCTATTTTCCTTTACTTTAGTCCATTTCTTTTAGTCTACGGTAGGCAGCATTTCATGCTTATTTAGATTTAGCTGGTATACATTTTCAATTTGGACATATTTTCATATTGTAATGGCTATATGGAGCATTTCAGACTGTCTTTCAAACTTAAAAAAGAAAAAAAAAAAAATCCGCTTTTGGCTCTCTATTCTGATTCTTGAAATTAGTTTGATATATATAATATATAATTTATTTATAAGAAAACTAAGGCAATTAAGAAACTTCTATTTAGAAGAAATTAAGTTTTTTTGACGTACAATTTAATCTGAAGTAAAGGAATAATCGCAAAGAAAATTATTTGAGTTTGAAAACCCAAAATTTAATGATTATTAGCTTTTTGGGGTTTAGCCCTAGAGTTCAATCTATAGTTTAGCATTTAGTATTTATTACTTCATGAAGCTGCTGACTTGTAGGATTAATGATTCGTTTATGCTAAACGATTCGAATCTTATGGGTAGATCGGAATTGATAGTGAATCTTATGATTTGAGTCAATTCTCATGTTCAACGATTCTCTTACCCAACAAAACAAGTGGAAAAATTCAATATAGAGAAAGAAGAGCAAGGAGATAAAGTTATATTAGAAGATGAAGATAATGAAGGGCTTGAATTTGGAAATGATAATGAATAAATATGGATTCGGGTAGGAAAATCTAGTGGCTTGATAATTTTACTTTGTTTTTATTTTATAATTTAACTTCACAATATGATATTTTGAACTCGACAACTACACAAGTCTTTAGGTCTCTTTCATGTTGTGTTTAGTAAATGATTTAGAATTGAAATGTATGTAAATACATTATTTGCAACTAAATTTTTTAGTATCTTTTATAAAATTAATGGAAACATATCCATAAATATGTGTGTTTATTTTAATTAATTTTAAAAAGTTATATTGTATCTTAGGATTTGATTTTCAATTCTAGATTCTAAAAGTGTAAAATTTCGATTCTTGATTTGACAACTGCGGAAGCATGTGTAATCTACAGCTGACCAAGACATTAGGTCATATCTATTATTTTGTACATAAATCAAGTTCATTGTTTTAGTACTACTTTCTTACTCTGTTATTTGCTAATTTTAGAACATAGATTACAAACTCATTTTTCACACTCTTGCTTGTATAATTTTTCTTTTAATTTATTTTTTCATGCAGCAAGATGAACTTTTATTATTTTTTTAGGATGTTTTAACTATTGGCTTTATAATAATGCCTCCCAATGATCTTATCCCTCTCTCACTTTGTCTCTGTCTTTTCTCTTTACCTCCTTATCTCTTAAATTTTGTACCTCATGAATGTTATCGTATAAGCTCAGCTGATGATACATGAAGTTGTGTTATTGATAATTGATGAAAATAAAAGTTATAGAAGTGAATTTCTGTTCCTATTAATCTGTTTGCATGTCCTTAATTTTATCATTTCACCAACTAATTGTGATTTGTTCAATATCTACATTATTGACTGGGAATTTTTGGATTTTCTCTGCCAATTAATTTCTTCTTTCCTAGTGTATCTTGGGATATATGCAGGTGAATCATGCTTTTGAAATCGACAGCCAATAGTTTCACTGGAAACATTGGAGCAACCTCACTAAGAGTTCAGGGCTGTCTTGGTGGGGAGGGTTAGGTTAGGTGAATATAGGAAAGGTAAAGGCGCCTAACTGTGCAACAGAATTAAGAAAGAAGGGATTTCTCAATAGTGTACTTTAAACCATAAAATGATGATATCCTTTGTATTGCTGTATTGCAACTTAATCCTTTCAACTGGAGGATTGGCCATATGTTCAGTTAACTTTGGCATATTTTAATTATTTAGAGTTGTTTACTATAATATGCCATGTATTCAGTTCAATTTGAAAAACACAGTTGTCCTTAAGATGCTTGTAGGCAGTTACTTTCTCTTAAAAATTTTTTACTGTTCTTTTTGGTTAATTCAGTAGCTCCATACTCTCAGAAATTTTTTTATGCTTTGCCTCCTATACAAAGTGTGTCCTGACTGGGCTTTGGTGAGGGTTGTGTGCTTGTAATCTTTTCTCTTGCAATTCAAGGTGTTTGTTCTAATTATTTGAATCTATAACCAATATATATCAGGAAATTTCTTCAGCTGCATGACTAAGTCGTGTGTTGACTTCTTGAGATGTATATAACTTTTAATTTGAGTTTTGTAACCGAAGACTGCTAAAAGCAGCATAACTAATGCCTGATTCTGTACTGTAATGAAATAAAATGTTATGGTTGTGTGATTTGGTATCGGTTATCCACAAAATACTAGGAATACTAACTTTGTTGATTTTTTGTCACTTGGTGTTCAACTCCTTAAGAAATATTTTGTGAATTCTGTTTTATTTCTTTCTTCCATTTGCTGCATGTGTTTATAGAATGCCTTTGTCTATGAAGGTGATATGTTGTTCAAAGAGAGGAGAGTCTTCATTCTAAATGGTTACTCATGCACAGTGCCATCCACATGTAATTTCTGTGCCATGCATAGCTAGTGGGAAATGCAACTCACAGGCTGAGGCATCGTCTAGTTTTATATGCAATTACATTGTTTTGTAGAATGGCTTGTAGGAAATTGTAACATCATTCATGTTTTATTGGAAGCCTGAAATACCCTTATTTTTGAAGTTCGTTGAGAACATTTAATCGATTTATGTGAAATAATATGTCAATTTATTTGAGTTCTTGCTGTTTTTCTGTCAATCAGATTGATTTTGTGAATGGCGAAGGTTAGTAAGGTGAAAGGCAAGGCTGATTCCCAGCGTCACAGAATGACTCCATATCCTTTGCCATCACGCCCAAGGAAGAATTCCAAAGGTTGCCACTCAAAGAGGAAACATTCGAAAGTTCTGGAGAAGAATGATTGGGAAGGTGCAACCTGTTCAGTTTGTCTGGAGTACCCACACAATGCAGTTCTTCTTCTTTGTTCCTCTTACAACAAGGGTTGCCGTCCTTATATGTGCGCAACTAGTAGTCGTTATTCCAACTGTCTTGAGCAATACAAGAAAGCCTATACAAAAGTAACTTCAACAGAAGAGACACAACAATTGAACAGGTCAGTGGACAATTTAAGTTTCAATTTGGGTGCAGGTCTGGCTAATGAGAAGAAGGAAGTTCCAGAGCTTTTATGCCCACTCTGTCGGGGGCAAGTGAAGGGTTGGACAGTGGTAGAACCAGCACGGAAGTATCTCAATGGTAAAAAAAGAACCTGCATGCAGGAGAAGTGCTCATTTGTTGGAACTTATAAACAGCTCAGAAAGCATGTTAAGGCGAAACACCCATTGGCACGACCTCGAGCTGTGGACCCTGTGCTTGAAGAAAAATGGAAGAAGCTTGAATGTGAGAGGGAGCGAAATGATGTGATCAGCACAATTATGTCATCAACGCCAGGGGCAGTAGTGCTGGGAGATTATGTGATTGAGCCAGGCCATAATGGCATTTTCAATGATTATGATTATGATTCAGACGAATCTTTGGATGATGGGTTCTTTCCTTTGGAGTCCTTCAATCGAGGACAGAGTAGTAGCCGGTATCACAGTGGTTTTCACCTGGATTTTGACTCATTAGATGAGGATGATTATGGGATGCGTCGTTCTGTGGCTACTGGTCCTGCAGCATTATCGGGACGTGGTCTCCACAGATTATTACTGGGGAGGACAAGGAGAAATTGGAGGTTTAGAGGAGGCAATAGGAGTCGAAATTTATGATTGAAAAGGTTTCAGCTATCTTAAATTGGCTGCTCTTGATGTGGTTGGCACTTCGAATCATGTACCATATGTGATGGTTGCCACTTTGGTGTTTACCCTGATGTGGTATAGATAGATTGATTGGTGACAAGTTATTTCAACAGAGAGTAGACAGCATTTTTTTAGGTGAGACTTTGAATTAGATTATTTATTACTTATGAATGACAAGGGCCAAGGCATTTCGTTGGTCCATTTCCTCGTAGGTACGGTTCCACTGTCATTTGAGCATTGCATATTCATTTGAATTGGGACGAAATGATGAACAACACTTTTCTTGATATGTTTGTTTTTCTGATGCCTTTTTTTCCAATCCTCGCCTTATTTACATGGTCGAAAATTCTCTGGGAATTTTATATGTTATGTACAGCATGAAGAAAAATATTTGGTATTTGCATTTTAATCCAGTTTGAGGCTTTGTTCTTGATGGTGCCCAGATTTGTTTATACATATTCTGTCGTTGCTTTGAGAATTATTATGACAGGTAATGGAGACTTATTTCTTATTGGTTACATTTATTCTGGTCTTGCATTCCTCCTCTTAGGTTGATAGCATTTTAAATGGATTTGGTTCGAGGCCTGGGCTTACCCAAATCTTGCTCAGAACCTCATTTACAATTGGGAGGCTTAATGGCCTAAATAATACTGTAGAGTACACGACTGAGTAATTCTCCATCAGAGGACTCCAACAGACCATACCTTTTGGCTTTGTCACAACTCAAGCGGAGACATATAAAATTATTAATTTGTTTGATTATCAAGTTGGTGTTGGTTGCATATTTTCTGAACAATTGGCTGGCTGTATATGCCAGCCAGAGCTTACACCCACATTTTATATTAAAAAACAATCTATAAGATACACAAAATAACTTCCCTTTCACTATGAAATTAGCCATTTAACCAATTTTTTAGTTTTAAGATTCTGATCAGCATCTGTTAATACGCAACCAAAATCTTTCTTACTTAAGCTTAATTGTCTGTTAGTGTTGAATTAAATCGTTCTGTAAAAGTGCCTGAATCAGCTCAAAAAAGCTCATATAAATAATACTAATAATCATAATAATATCTCTTGTGGAGAACTATAGTTTGGATTCTACTAAACGACATGGATATGGTGCCAAAGAAGGAGAGAGTTGCCCTCCAAATTTAATAGAATTTAATTAATTAATTATTTCGTTTATGAAAAATACTATGATTAAAGACGGTTGGATGATGATCTTTTTTTTCTTGTAAAGGAACTCAAGAGTTGAATTAACATGGCTCTATATATAAATTTAAATTCATGCATGAATTTTATTATTTTAATCTTTTTGTACCTTAAATTTTTATTGTACACTTTAATTTACAAAATAAAATAAATTAAACACTTAGTAAAGATACAAATTATTATTCCAAAATTTATATTAAATCAAAACTATTGTTATTCGTGTAAAAAAGTATACAATATGATTAAAATTTTATAATTTTTTGAATGTATTAAGACTAAAGTAATAAAATTTAAATTTATGTATTTGGCTAATTAAACGTGGAAAAGTCAAGAATGGTTTAACCTCTAGTTGTCTCCTACCAAATCCAAAAGCCATGAGAAAACCGAAGCGACGAGCTCAGTAAAGCTACCGTATGGTGACTCTCTCTTTCAAAAATCTTGCATGACAGCTTCACTTTGATCTTTATACTCGAGTTTCGTTTATTAAAAAAAATAGTAAAATTTTAAATTTTTTATTGATATACTTACATTTATAACACTCCCTTCCTTACGTTGGAATTTTCAGTTTTTAAGGCTTTTATTATTTCACTGTAAGTGTCTTTTTCTTTTTTTTTTTAAATGCCGTAAGTGTCATTTTTCAGAATTTAAGAAAAAATTAATTAAACTTTTTTACTTTTTTCCCGTATTTATTGAAAAAGAAAACTAATATAGTTATAATCTATTAGGTCTATTAATATTTTTTTATAAAAATATATGGAGTTAGAAAATTAATAAAATGGTATTGAGGTCTATTTGAAATGAAGATTTTGTAGAAATAATGTAACTTCATCATTTAACGTGAAAATTATTATTATATCTAATATAAATAAATATTGAAATTACTGTTTTATGTTCTTTGATAATAATAAATTTATTGAGATACAGTTCCACATGAAACATTAGAATAAGTGTATCTGTCGGATTTCCTTTCTTTGTAGCCACACGTCCAATCTATGATACCCATTTGCAAGAACTTTCACTTGAACGAGAAATTTTACAACAGCTTAAAAAATATCCTATGTTTCGATTTTTTTTATTTAATAAATTATTTTAAATAATATTACATGAACTTAAGAAGTAACATAAAATAAAGAAATTAAATAAATTATTTTCCTAGTAGAGCCAAGTGGGAGGAAAGAATACATAAAATATACAAATATCATTCATGCCTTTAGGATATGAGATTATAGTAATTAATTTTTTGTTATTAGCAGCCATTAAAAACGACACGCAGCCAAGAGAGAAAGCGACAGCACTTGACAATCCCATTGTCTTTGGTCCTAAGACAAGCATTGCTAATAGTGGATCCACTTACATTAATTGTGAAAATTAAATTAATCAAAATAATTAATTAATTAACATATTTTTTAATAAAAAAAGAGAGCGTTAGGAATCATTATAAGAAGCCACTGAAACTGGTATTTCTCTTTTAATTAAAAATAATTAATTTTCAATGTCTTTTCTCACCCAATGTTTTTGGAGCCATTTCCAAATTCCAAGTTGCGTGGACTTAATTATTACGAATTATATTTTATTTTATATTTATATGTAAGAGAATCTCTCTTACCAACTAACATGCCATCTCCATATCAAATTACAACAGCTAGCAAGTCTTTTAATGTTTTATTATTAATATTTTATTTCTATAATTACTTCTTTCGGCTCTTTTTGTACTGCGCCATGTTTGGTGTCTCTGTTGCAAGCACGTGAAATATGTAATGCATGTCTGAGGGTTTCTGAATAATCCTAAACTCTTGAGAGCGTCTTGATTTAACGATTCATTTTGAATACACCCATTAAGGGATAAAACGGGTTTTATTAAAATTTTAAAAGAAGAAGAAAAGTTCCATTTTGCCCAAATGAAAACTTCCCATGTGAGAGGAAAAAAATATTTAAAGCAATAGCCACAGGAAGAACAAGGAACGAAGGTTTATATATATGATATATAATATTCAAACCTACCAAGTCAGTGTTAGCTCTTCAAAAGAAATTAAATTACGTTTCCAACTTGATCAAGGCAAAGTAAGATGATCATGCAAGTAAAGTAGCAATAAATATAATAAATTTAATTAGATATTTATGCAAAATAAATAAATTTATTTGTATGAAAATATATGTGAAAATAGAAAAGTCAATCTAAAATAGAAAATAACATCAAAAAATAAAATTTTAAATTGTTTATGTTTAATCTTCTGACAACTCACTGTTAATAATGAATAATTAAGTAAACATGTACTAAAATCTATGTTATGATGGACAGAACATAATTAATTAGATAATTATAGTGATGGGGAGAGAGAGAGAGAGAGAGAGAGAGAAGATGACCCTTCCTTGCCACCAAACAACGTCCACCAAATAATAAAGGGGTCAAATAATCTACACCACACCATTCTGCTTTGGCTCACTGCAATGCCTGCGGACGCCAACCTCCTGGACGCGGCGGTATCTATCACCCTCTCCTTTTCCCTTCTTCCTCCTCCTATTATTATTATTATTATTATTACTATTGCTTTCTTTTTTACTTATTTTTGGTCCTACCTCAATTACTTTTAATTATATATTTTCTCGAGAACGTCTCAAATTAAATTATTTATGTCCTTCATGAATTAAGAGTTAATAAATAAATTAAACAGTTATTTTATTAATAATATTTTTCAAATAATTCTTATTTATTTTGTTATTTTTAAATAAAAAATTATATTAGTTCATATTAACATTATATTTCTCTTGAAAACTATCAATGAGTTTTTTTTTCTTTTTTCTCTCCATATATACATATGCAATTCTTGGGAGATATCAACTGCAAAGGGTTTTATTTTATATTTATTTTATTACTTTAAAATAATGATTTATGAATACGTACCCTATGTAAGTAGCACCGTACATGTGTATGTAGTATGTACCTTGGCCATACGTACTTTTGATGTAACTACAGCCAATAATTGATTTTACAAACTTTGAAAATTCTTTTTTAATAAAAAGATTCAGTTCTCTTAATATTAAAAAAATATATATATTCAAAATATTTTAAATTAGAAAAAGCCATTCTTTTTCCATTAAAATATTTGAAAAAAGTGCAAGGTGTATTTATAAACTAGTTGTTTGACGAAAGTGATGACTGGTCAATTATAATGTATGAAGTAGATGTCATTTGGTGCAATTTGGGGTAGGGGTCATTTGGTATTAAATTTATAAGAAAAATGATGACATACGAGAGGATAGAGGTGTATCCAATTGCAAATTAAAGTTGAGTTGAAGCACTGTATCAATCACTGTATAAGTACATATCATGTAAAAGATAGTAATAAATTGTAGAGACTGACAGCCATTGTTGTCTGGGCAATGAAATGTAGAAATAGTTTCTTATTGTCCAATCACCAACAAGGTCTCTGTTTGGAGGAAGCTTCAATGGAATTTTCTCCGATCAGTCCACTGTTTCACCGAAAACCTAATTCGTCTCTTTGTGGCCCTTTTAACATATATAAGAATAGATAAATATTTATTTAAATATTGTAGAAAAGCAAAAATTATCAGTAAATAAAAAATATTTTAAGCATATTTTTCAAATTATAGAGTTTACGAAATTAATTGAAAAGGGCATGTAACTCGAACGAATAATTGTCTATTTATATACTTGAGCTCGATGCATTAAACTTATCAAACAAATTTAAAGGAACTTTTTTTCAAATTGAAACTTGAACAGTTTACTAGCGGCTTGGCTCGTGCGTTCAGCCAGCTCTTGATGCAGGGAGATATGTAAAATAAGAGGTACGAAGGCATTGGTACCCTGTTTGTATATTTTCACCGACAACATTTCTCTCGTATATACAAGAAGATATTTGCCTTATTGGAAGCTCCATACAAGAGAAATATCGCTGCTCTAAATCTAAAACCTAATATATCATTTAACAATGTTTATTCTCCCCTTTTTGTTTATGAAGAAGAAAATAGATAAAGCTAGGAATATTAGCAGCCATCTTATTAAACAATAAAAAATATATATAAATATTATATACAGGTTTCAACATTTTCTTTAAAATACTAGCAACGAACCCTTGATATCATAATTCATCTTCTCCAAATTAGGCTGCACAGCAAACTGTATCATAGGTGGTGGACCACAAGCCAAAGCCAGAGTATCGTCTGATCCTTTTGGAACATGCTCCCTCAGGATACTTTCCGTGATGAATCCCACACTATATTGCCATCCTTCCTTGATAGACTCTTGAACCACATACCACACTTTTAACCTATCGCTGTATTCTTTCGCCCAACTATCAAGCTCTTCTCTTAGCAAAATGTCATCTTCTGTCCGGTTCGCATACACCACGTACATTTCAGTATCATCTTCTGGGTCCTTCAAGATGGCTTGAACCACTTGATAAATCGGAGTAATTCCTGTCCCGCCAGCCAACATGGTTAATTTTTTAGCAGATTTTGGTTTACCATGTACCATAAACTTTCCTCGTCCGACGTACTCAATATGGCCTAACGGACCCTTCACGTCTATTGATGCCCCAAGTTGTAGCGAGTCAAGGTACTGGGACATTAACCCTCCATTAGGAAACTTCGGGTGGACACCCTTGAAGTAAATCTTGATGACAAGATCGAAGTACCCCACAACATCAATAGTGCTCGTCGGTGTGTAGGCTCTCATGCATAGCTTGTCTTCAATAGTGGCACACAAAAATATGTGCTTACCTACTGGTAAGCCTAACACTTGATCCTCAGATGGCAAAGCAAAGCGAAAGAGACGCACGTCATGAGATAGAGACTCCTTTTTTATAAGCTTGCATGAGATTTTCTCACGTGGTATCAGAGCTATATTTCTTACCGGAGCAAATGAAACTTCTTTAATAGGAGCTAAGTTTTTTTGAGTCATATCAGATGCGCCGTGAACTGAGTTGTTAGGCGAGGAAACGCTGGAGTCAGATGCATAAGCTGTCGAATCAACCAACTCACCGATTCGATAATCCTCGAGCATTTTCTTGGCTTTATCGGAATGTATGGCGTCGAATTCTTCGGTGCAGTCAGTGCCTGCATTGATCAGAATACTATCGGTGCCACCAGGATGATCTTTAAGGAAACGAGTGCAGTCATAGACATGGCCGTGTACGATTATCCAACCAGAGTCAGCGGAGTTATGTTTCTTGACCTCCGCCATGGAGAAGGTTTTTGAGGAAGTGTTCATGAAAGGTGTGGAGACACTTTTCTTTAGGGTTTGGTTACTTTCTGATGATATCTCTAAATGTCTTTCTTTGGCCATCCATCCGCCGGACTGGTTGCCCGGCACGGTGGGGTGCTCGAAGACAATTCCGATTTCACCCTTGTGTCTCTTGCATACATTTGTCCTTATGCGGAACCAGCAGTTGTTCATCATGCCCTATAAATTAACCATGATAAAGACAAATTAGAAAACTTATACTATAAAAAATCTCCTACTTTTTCTCTAGACAACTAAGCTTATGTTAAAAGGAGAGATCCAGATGCGGAATATACTTTGCGTAAGAATTATTTAAATTAAAAATAAAAATGTTAAAAATCTAAATTAAATTATTAAAAATGGTTTCTTTGTTTAATTTCTAAAAGAAAGACAAATTAGCGGTCGACTTCAATGTCAATAATTAACATCTAAAAAGGCTGAATTGAATGGTTAATTATTATTTTTTTATGTTCAAAAATAATATTCAAACTTCAAAAATTAATAATTTTTTTCAACCTAACACTCTTAATCATAGGAATTCAAGGATGAGGCATGCATGCACCAAGGGGGTACGTCAGTGAAAGTCACAATTGCTTCCAGGGGCAGGCACACCATTCCAAATTCTGTGGGGCTGTGGCACGTTGAAATTTTTAGATTCCTAAGCTCTATTATACGCCAATGGGACTCTAATATCGCCTTCATTATACCAAAAGTGGTCACAACTTGGCACTTGTTCTTGTTAGCTAATTTAAAGTTTTTAAATTGTTTATATTTTCACCATATTATTAACGATTGCTAAAAATGTAAAGTCATACTGAACTTTTTTTTTCACAACATAAAACTAATTTTATTTCGAGAACTTTTTAGAACGATGTCGAATTTAAATTTATACTATTATTTCAGCTTAATTTGTGAGATTTAATTTAATTAATAAATAAGTAGTAATTAATTAAAAAATATAATATCTAAACATACCATGACATTCCAGATGAGCTTCTCGGGCTGGCTGTTGAGGGTTTGATCCCATGCTCGAACCGCAATTTCTTTGGCACCGAGAAGGTCAAGCACTTCAACCTCAAGTGACCAAAAGCACCAGCACCAGTACTTGCCATACTTGTTTGGTTTCTCTGGATGGTCCAAGTTACAGACTTGCCACGTTTCACCACCGTCCATAGTCACCTCCACACGTGTCACTTTCTTTCCACCACCTATGCATATTTAGCAAATCAGAACGGAAGGACTCTTTCAAAAACCTTACACTTTTAGCTAATTCCGTTTGCATTTGCAACTTGCCATTACAAAACATGAGTTTCAATTTGCTTCATATCTAGTATTCTGGTTTTGTTTTTTGTCTAACCAAAATTTTTGCAAAAAACTAGTTCATATTTTTAATCTCTTCTGCATTGGAGAGATAGATGATGTCATTTCAAGCAAATCTATATAGTGTTTAATTAATTTAATTGTAAGATCCACCTCATCTATTAATCAAAATATGTTCTTTACATCTAGAATATGATTATTAATTTATGCAAGGTCCACCTCACCCATCAATCAAAATGTATTTTTTTCCGCAGAATAAAGTATATCCCAGTGATAGATGTATATACGATCAGATAATAAATTTAAATTTTAATACCCCTTCTAATACTTAAAAACAATAAATATATTTTTTTCTAAGAAAAAGCAATAATATGTTTGATTTATAAATTTTATATTATTGCCAGAGCCAAAACTAGAAATTTATGTTAAGAGGCCTAGAGCTTTACATAAGCTATGTAAGGAAGGAGAATAAATAACGTTTTAGCCAATGAACAAAAGGAAGGGTCGTGACTAAAATTCCTATAGCAAAATTATGCCTCTTTCTAAAATATATTATTTGACATATATTTTTCCGTAAAAAGGAAAAATTCATCGAAAATAATTAATTGTGTTAGATTATTATTATTGATTAAAATTACCAGAATATGCGTAACCCTTCAACGTGTATGGCCTTTGAGTCGTCCACGAGTTAATAGGCAAGATCTCTTCGTGAGACGGCGTGGTTATAACTGAATTTATATTTAACTCATTGATTATATATTCCGGCTTATACCACCATGCTGCATATAAATAGATGTAACACAACATTAATTACATTATTCCTTTTTTTTCTTGCAATAAAAAAAAATTAAATATTAATTATAGTTTTTTTTAGAAAAAAAATATTAAAATGAAAAAGGAAAAAGGAAAAGTTTAACTACCTTCGGCGTTAGCAAGCTCGGCGTCGACATGAGAAGGCAAGACTCTGTTGTCTTTATAATGATAATAATTGTCTGATTCTTGGGTGGTAACAATAATTCTTTTTAACCATTTAACCATCCGTCCACCAATAAAACCAGGAATTATCATCCTAACAGGGAAACCATGATCCGGAGCCAAAAGCTCACCGTTTTGCATGTAAGCTAATATGATATCACGCGATGGATCCATCGCGTACTCCTTGCTGATGCTGGTTCCGTACTTGGACCCGCCGCCTCCTGGCAAATTCTCTGCTCCTTCAAAACACACATTGAGGGCCCCATTTTTCCTGCTGTAGATCCCACACCGTTTCAGCACCAAATGTAATGGTACACCGCGCCACACTGAAGTCGATAGTCCTGAAGCGCCCCAGTTAAAACCTATGGTTTGTTTAACCATGTTTTGTTCTTTTCTTCTATTGCCCGCGCAAACCAGGGTCACTGGTAGTTCCCTGCTGGGGAACTCCTTAACCAGCTGGTCCATAGTAAACCGGGTCGGTTTTTTAACCAAACCACATATCTCCACGGTCCAGTCCTTCCAGCTCGCTTTAGGAACGGGACCGTGGTTTCGAACGTAATGGAGGGGAACAGGAGTTATGAAGCCGTGGTGCATGAGCTGGGTTAAAGGTGCTTCACTGTTGAAAGGATGTTTTCCTGTGAGTCGGATCATCGACGGGTTACGCTCAACCCAGTTGTCAGCCGTTCCTTCATCTCGTTGATCGAAAATCGACGGCTCTAATTCGCTGTTTCCTTTGCGGATCAGATCGTTATAATCATTAGCTTCTTCGTCGTCACTGGAGGAATCATCCACCTCCATTGTTGCAGGAAAAGGTTTTTTGCTGGACCGGTTGAACTCTTGGACGAAATTGAAGGTTCGAACCGGAGAATCAGACCGGTGGGTTGGGACAGGTTTGAATGGTCGAACGACGCCGTTTAAGGCAGGTTCGAGGTGGAACTGGCGGTTGTCGACTGAGGCCGCCATTACAGAGTTGTGAGAGAATTGCTCGTTTATTTAGAAGAAATGGAGATTTCTTTTTTACTTCTTTTTCCTTTTTTTTCCTCCACTTTTTCTATTTCTCACAGGTTCGTGTTTCATTCGTGGACTGAAGGCGAAAAGGAAGAGGAATTGCATACGATTTATATAGGCTCGTTTGAGCTTGCAGTAACGTGTGATATGGAGAAATGGGGCCCGTTTGATTGGATAGTAAGGGGCTAGTCTTTAATTTTTTTTTATTTTAGTTTTTTTAGAATAACAGAAAAAGAAAAAAATTGTTTTAGCTGGCGTGGAAAGAGTAGATGGATCCCTGGCTCGAGTGGTTCCTATGAGCCAAGGGGACATAGGTTGAGGCCGCAGCCATACATGTAAATATACTCCCACCACCTTGTTTTTTCAGGAAAAAAAAATTTTTTTTGTTTAATAGCATAGATATTTTCTATTTGTATTGTGAACGGGAAATTGGACTGTTAGTAATTTTCAACCTTATCTAATTTAGAAAATGACCTGGAGAAAAAAAATTATCCAATAAGAATACTCATTTATGACATTTCAATACAATCAAAATTCTTACTAATTCTCAAATAAAAAAAAAATCTAACTGCTAAATGTAAGTTCACTATTTTTGCTAATTTCAGAATTTGTTATATATATAAATTGCATTTTGAAAATGTAATCACAAATCATGAATATGATTACCAAATTAAAATATATTCTCTCCATTCCAAGAGATAAATTTATTTTTATTTTCATAAAAGGTAGAAAAATTAGTCGATATAATTTAAATAGTAAATTTCTACCTACATTTTTTTAATATTCCTATATCAGTGATAATGTCATACTACTGGATGCCAATTCATAATTCACATTGATTTGACATTTTTATGAGTATAGAGTGCATTACTATAAATAATTATTTATTAACTTGAATAATGAAATTACCGTAAGAGTCTAAGAGGGAGAGAGAGAGAGAATGGAAAAGATAGGTTAAAAAGGGGGAAAAAAATGGATAATTAGGTGCAATTGCATGGATCCTTCGGGACAACATGCGCTGACAGTGCTTTGAGGCATTCTCTGTATTTGGTAAGGTGGGCAAATGGCAACTCCCCCAGAAGGTAATTGCAAATAAGTTAATTAATTTACACCAAAGAGTCCATTAACTTAGCTTGCAAATTGGCCACAAATTATACTAATTTTGAATATTGGTTCATATTTGGAATAAAAAAAACAGAAATTTCAGATATATTTTGTTTGATACGCATCTTTATGTTAATCAGCTCTAATACATTGAGGCAATGGGGGCATTTTTGTCTCCACAATCCTATAAAAGTATATTTATTTTTGTTATTGCTCCCACTCAAATCCAAATTCTTGTCTTCATTGTTTCATCCTTTGATATTTGAGTTGTTTTTAAAACTAAGATTTTCCTTTTTTTTTTAAAGTACGAAGTTTTAATGGAGACCGAGTAATAAAGTTGAATTGGATGTGTATGTAATTCATAGATTTTTTTTTTTATTTTGAAGATATTTTTGAATTATAAAAGAGAGATATTGTTTAATAATAAAAGTTATTACAAATTTAAAAATCAGAAGATTTTATCTGAATAAATGTTCAAAGCTTTAAATTTTGTTGAAAGATTTTTATTTAAAAAAATATTCCTATTTACTTAGAAATAAAAAATAATATAACATTACAAACATTAAGCCTATTATAATAAATTAAACCCATTATCCTTTACTTTTGATTATTAATTGACATGGAATCGTGTTTGAACATTACATTGACCTAATTTGAGTTTTGGGTCGTAGTCAAGACTCAAAAGTGATTTATTTTCCATTATTTCTAGTATTACTAAAATAAAGCAATTAATAATTCATAATTAAAGAAAAAACCTAACTCATGAAAGAAGGTATTGCATGAATTGAGTCAAGATGGAGCTAATATTTCTTTGAATATTCACCCTTTTATTCTATTTTATTATGAATTAGTGTTTTGATTTAATTTTTTAAGTGCATACTCTTAGATTTAATATTTTTTTACTATCTCTGTTTCATAATATTTATCACATTTGAGAAAATAGTTTATTCTAAAATATTTGTCACATTTGTGATTTCAAGTAGTAATAAATATTTTTTTCATATTATTCTTTGTATATGACTAATATTTATTACTTCGATTTAATAATTTTTTTAAAAAATTAGTATTAAATTAAAGGTGGCATAGTCAATTTATTCAATAATTTTTTGTAACTTACACAAATTTAATGATTATCTTAAGAAACGTGAAATTTTAAATGTAATAAGTATTATAAGACAGAAGCAGTAACAATCAATATTTATTTATCAATTGAATTAATTTACAACTTTGTTAATTAAATAAACTATTGTATCTGTTTCATAATACTTGTCACATTTAGAATTTTTAAGTATTTTAAAAAAATTATTAAATTATTGAGTAAATTCACTATATTATCCTTAATTTAGTACTCCTATATTTAAACACCAAATAATTATTGGCCATATATAAGGGTAAACAAGGAAAAAAAACCTTATTACTTCTTAAAATTATAAATATAAATATTTTAAAATAATTTTTTTTAAATGTGACAAGTAGTATGAAACACGGATGTACTACCATGAAAGAAAAAATTCCATAATAAATAGTTAAGTATTGGCAACTTACTCATAATTTTTGACTTAGTATTTTCAATATCTTGTTTAACTTAATAACCCAAAACAAATACTAATCTTATTATAATTATTTGCTTAATTTCATGGACTTAATAAAAAGATTAGATTAGTTAGAAGATTCTTGCAAATTGCAATTAGAGAAATAATAGTAGTGATGGACAGCTAATTGGGAAGTAACCAGTAAAAGTCAGGAGTTAAAATTAGAGAAGGCAAAGGGAAGGGCAAGCAGCGAATGGGGTCAAATATGAGGACACGAGAAGTGGCGCATGGGAATCCCAATGGCCAACCAACCAAATAAAAACATGGGGCGACCCAACCCATTTCCAGCATCAAACCAGACACGGAAAATAAAGAAGATATGGTGGTGATTTAGTCATATGGGTAACAATTTTAGAAAGGGTCACTAATTTTTAATAATAAAATAAAAATAGAAGAAGAAGGAGGAGGAGAAGAAGATGGAGAAGTGGCAACTTGGGGCGGCTAATAGAGAGCTGAGGGGTGAAGTGAAATTGGCCTTTAGGTGAAGGTTTGAGCCAACTTTTGTTTTTCTGTTTTTTATTTTTTCAAGATTGATATATATTTCTTTTTTTTTTTGTTTTGTTTTAATTAATATTGTCCATAGCCATAGGGTTGTTGAGGGCCAATAAAAAACGGGTATTTGCTTTATTATTTAAAATTTCAATTTTTTTTTGGAAACGAAACACAAAAAAACAGAAACACTGCTACTCTTCTCTGCTCCTCACAATGTGGTGATGTGATTGTACTGAAAAATGGGCATTATTGTTTTTTATATTTATTTTAAATCCTACATATAGCAAAAAGATAATGTTTGGAGGGAATTGTTGTAGAATATACTGTTTTTGTTTTAAGCCAAAAATAAAAAGGAAATTCCTATACTAATACACACACCAGTTCCCCCTTGTCTCAGATTTTTTGTCCAATCACTTTTTTATTAATTAATTGAAAATTTTAATAAGCTGAAATAATACTTCAAACCACAAAATATTAATAATTTTTTTTAACTCATTAGATTTTTAAAAATTTTTGCTGTTAAAAATAATCGAGTCGGAGGCTTCTCACTTATTATATAAATAAAAAGATCAACTAAATCATAATTTATTGACTTGATCCAGCCACTTTAGACCATGCAATTAAACATAAACCTATTTTTTTGGTTTCCATGTTTAACTGTTTCGACCCACGTGGTTCTCTGAACCTTTCATTTATTATTTATTTCTGTAAATTTTTATTTTTATTTTATCTGGATAAAGCTGATTAATTCGGGACATAATAATGTCCGCTTCACTTAATAAAATATTATTACATATTACAATTTACGCAATCAAATATTTATTTTATAATATAAAATTAAAATTTCTTTAATTAATAATTTTTATATAAACGATATATTTCAAATTTGTATTAAACATTATTCACTCATTATTAAAATATTAGCTTTATAACTCAAGTTAAACATTATTTACGTATTTTATTTTTTTTAAAAAAATTTCTAATGTGAAATCGAAAGTGAAAACATAAAGAAAGAGCGCACAGAGTTCACAAACATATGACTGAATTAAATATTATTATTTAATTAAAATCTAAGTTCAAATAAGTCAATGGGCTGTACCATTTTTTTCCTACACATATTCTATAAAAGATTATTCTATATATATATTAATAATAATTTCTAACTATTCTTTTCATAAAGATATATAATGACCAAAAGACCACTACGACTAGGTTTCACCAATTATATGTACTAAAAATTTTAATTCAAACAAAGATATTTTTTATGGTCGAACAACTGACAAATCTCAAAAAGATAGGATCAGATACACTTTTAAGCAGCATTAGCTGATTGGCCAAACGGGTTTCTATGTGCCAAAGCAAATAAAAAAGAATCAGTTGATATCAGAAAAAAAAATGACAAAGTGATTGCCGAAACCATAAAACTAATGATGGGCCTTTTTTATTTTTTTCTTTTATTTTTTCAATGCCAAAGTGGTCAATTCAATGAACTTATAATTAATGTATAAAGATGCAGCACTGTGCTTAGCAAATTTTCGAAGTTGGCACTTGAAATTTACATATTTTGGCCAAAGTGATGACAAAGAAATAATAATGAATAATGATTGTTATTGCAAAAGGTAAGATGACAAAAAAAAATGATCAGAAGGGGAAATTCTAGATTTCTGGTGGCAAGGGAAATGATTATTAAGATCCTTCTTTTATTTTTTTTTAGGAAAATAATGGAAAATATGATTTTTTTTTTACTCTTATTATTGTTAGTAACAGTAAAAAAATATCCAAAAGTGTTGTTTACCCAATGGAGGCCGAAGCCCAATATCCAAAAGTATTGACTTTGTATATTTGCGGAGGCCCATGCACAATTGTCGCTTGAACATTTCCTTCGAGCAGACTTATAGAGGTATTGGTTACTTGATCACAACAGAAATGCACTTAGACTTTTTGTTATTTATTATAAAAATAAGAAGGAAAAAAAAAAAAAATCCATGGCCAAGAGAGAGGCATGGAAAGCTATCAACAGTGAAACTTCCAGGAAAATTTATAACAACAATGGTGTTATTATCTCTGTATATATAGAATTACCAAGAAAGCGTACAAACAAAAAAATGGGTATGTCCAATCCTTCATCCAAAAGAATTCGATGTTACAATCGCAGGGCTGAGCTTCTAGCCTATGCCCGCGAGCTAAGAGACAGTAGTTCTCATCAACAAGAGTGGCGGCCCAGAAAGAACTCATCCAGGCCTAAATCCGAAGTAAGTTGTTTCTTTTTTTTAAAAAAAAAAAATTTGAATTTTGAAATTGTAACTTGGGAAAAATGAAAAATGCATCCAGAAACAGAAATGGAAATGGTCGAGTGCCCAAGAAAAGATTCAAACATCACTTGAGAGGATTTTTCGAAGAAAGCAAAGGCAATGTGGGTATGAGAGAATTGCAACAGAAGAGTATGGCGGAGATGATGAATTTCATAATAAAAAGAAGGCGGCTTCAAGAGGCAAAACTGCTTCTACCTTCTGTGTAAATAGCATCACCTTACACCTCTTTTCTTTTGTTTTAATTAGTAATTATTTACTTAATTGCAATTACCGTTATTTTGTAAACTTGATTATGTGTATTTAATTTGCAGAGGAAATTGAAGCGTGTGCTTAAGGAATTATCATGTGGGTTGCAGTGCAGCAAAAGGATATAGAAGTTAATAATAGGCTGCTGCTTGATTATGGACCAAGTTAATCCTAATTATGGAATTAGATACACTTTCGTTATAGAAAAGTTAGTACTCTTTTCCTTTTCAGAATTGCAAATTGACTTAAAGAGTCGCATTCTGGATATTGAGCTTCAATTTGGAGCAATTTGATACTCCTTGAAATAATCAAAAGGGTAAACTGTAAAATTTTAAGAAACTAATACAACTCCTTACGAATTAAAAGGAAAAATATTATATAATGTGACAACTTAAGAACAATGCTAGAAATTAAAATTCTAATATAACCTCTTTTTGGTATAAATCATCAGTATCTGGATTCTATTATTAGAGATTGCTTAATCGGTTCGGAGTTTAGTCACAGTTAAAACTTTTCATTTCTCTCTCACTATAAATGCATTTTACAAAAATTGAATCGAAGTGCTCTTTCCATATATTCAGTTTGCGTTGCCAATTAAAACATAACCCGTAGATTCTAATTTAATCTTCTAATAGTAAAATAATCAATAAAAATACAATTATATTCTTAACTAGGGGTTCAAGTTCGAGCTTGAAGTACGAAACTTTTAAATTTTAAAACTTAGTAGGGAGCACGTTACCTCATCTGTGAGCCTAATCGGCACTTATCCGGATTGGTCGGACTAATGAGCTTCGGATGCTCAACGACTTCTACCGAAAAAAAAAAAGCAATCATATCCTAAAAATTAGGTTATAAGTGTTTTTTCTACTTCCTTTATTTTTTTTTCTGGCAGTTTCTGATTCCTCCTCCAGAAAACAATAGATAAGCATACTTGTTACAATTAAATTACTGACCTCCAAATTACAATTTTCAAAACAGAATAACCAAATCTAATCCATCCTTCTGTGAGTTTGACATGGAAGAATTTAATATCTCTAAAGAATAAGAATAATCTACTTTCTGTTTTTGTACACATTGTTATTCCAACGAAAAAAAGGCAATGCAAAGTAGATTATAATGCAAAAGAATCAATATCTTATCGTGGATTCTTAGTTCTTCTATTTATACTTCCATGGCGATTTATGCGTTTCCATATATTCTAAAACAAGCATTGGTACTTCATGGCTCAATCTGGATCACTCTCAGCAGAAACCGAGACACTGAGCCAAGTCTTGAGTCTGGTGGAGGCGTTTAGAGCCTTCGACTCGAACAATGACGGCAATGTCACGGCAGCTGAGCTTGGTGGCATGTTATCATCGCTAGGTTACAATCCTAGCGAACAAGATGTAAGGACGATGATGCAACAAGGAGACACGAACAGAGATGGGTTGCTAAGCATACAGGAATTCTTGGAGATGAACACTAAGAATATGGACGTTGGGGGGCTTGCAAACTGTCTCAAGGCTGCCTTCGAAGCTCTTAGAAATGAAGGTGATGGAGCTGTCACTGCAGAGGAGTTATATGAAGTTATTGGAAACAGGGAATTGGAATTGTCAAGAAATTGTTGATTCCATGGATGGAGATGGGAATGGTATTGTCGATCTTGAAGACTTGAGGCTAATAGTTAGTTCTCTTCTCTAGTTTCAGAGTCATTATATATGTATATCTAGACTGTAATGGGTGGTTCTATGAGCAAGAAGCATGTAATTAATAATCAAATAAGTCTTTTCTGGCTCGGTCAGTATCTGCTACTGCTACAGGCCCCATAACTAAGTTCATTTTATCAAAACAAACTACGCTCTCGAACCTTTGCTTTTTTTTTTTTTTTCGAAATAGCAAAATGATATTTGATTTTATCATCATAAAAAAGGAGATAATTATCAGTCACATTTTCCACTTGAGACGATGCATAAATGATTGCAGTATTCCATGTTCTTTTGGAGGAAATATTTCCTTAACCATACATAAAATCAATCAAAAATAATTTATAAATTCAAAAAAGAGAATTTGTGACTTTTCATTAGCAAAAATAGATAAAATAATAATAATTTCTGAAAAAATCATATATTGATTGGTTTGTATTTATGAATTGGTCAAGGTATAAGTCTTATAAGGAGCGGAGTTATTTTGATAAGTAATTTTGTAAAAACTTAAATTTGATTGATAAGTAATTTTATTTTGATAAAAATTTAATTGTTAAATTATAATAATTTTTTATGTTATAAATATGTTATTTTCTTAAAAAGTTATTTAATTGATTATACATTTATTTTATTGTTTCATAAAATATCTTTTTCTTTTCTATTTTCTAAATCCTTTTATATTTTTGGTAATGTAAATTATTCATAATAACGTAACATTATATATAATCAATAATTATAAATATAAATTCAATAATTTTACTTGAAACGAGTAAAAATCAATGAATACAAATAACATGCAACAAGACAGATATCAGCAAATTTTGAGCTGCTCGTTTTCATATCCGTTGGAATTTTATTACTCATGCTAGTACTCAAAAACTATTTTGATATTTGTTTAAGTATTATATTGAACTCATTGAGAATTTTATTTATTGTACCCATCTTAAGTTCATTTAAATTTATTCTTTAATCGGGTAGAGTATCTGTAAATTTTAAATTATCCAAACTTGAACTTATTTAAAATATATTTTTTTATTAACAATGGGTAAAGTACGCAAATACTCATGACCAAACTCATTTAATATAACAAATAACGAGTAATAGGTACCAAGAAACTTATATTTGTAATCTACCCATATTTATTATAATTAGTAATATCACTATCCACATCTGTTCCAGTTAAATTATTCGTATTTTCATTAAACGGATTAGAACACGAGGAAAAGGAGACTCTCGTTAAACAAACTGGAGCACGAGGGGAGGGAGAGAGGGGTTGGAGTATCTTAAAATACTCATATTTAATGTCACATTTACCTATTATTTTTGTAATAGTACCTTGATTTAATACTTTTTAATCAGCTTGTTGATTTTCTGTATTAGATTGCAATATTCCTTTATTATTTGTGTAAGAAATTTAATATAATTCAGTTGCAGGCTTAGAAAATTTTGGATGTGAATAATGATGTTTAAATGATTACTTTTTGAAAAATAAATAAAAAGTGTTATGAAATTATATAATATAATGGATGTCCATAAGTTTATTTAAATAATTATTTATTTATCCAAAAATCGTGTTTTTTGGAATGAAGAGTTATGTCCTTTAGGATGAAGGGTTGTATCTTTTAGTGTAAAGTTGTGTATTTTAAAAATGACTTTTGGTACCCTAAAAATAGCCCTTAATCCTATTGATTATGTAACCAGTATTAGTAATACTACATTAATTTCTCTCTACTCTCGCTTCTTCTATCTATTATATTTTTATAAATATTCTCTAAATCTTATATTTTATAACACGTTATCAGCACAATTTCGTTCTACCGTTTCGATTTTTATTATATCGTTCCCTTGCTCAAATCGCTTAAAAAAAGGATAACTTAAGGTTTGCGACAATAAATGTTAAGGTTGGTGTATTTAGATTTGTTCACACTTAAAAGGTAATTTTCTATATGTCTTTGAAAATTATATTACTGTGAGTAATTTATAATCTAATTTGTGGTGATAGAAAACACAAATTAAAATTTATTTGTTGTTTGTATGTATTAAATACATGTTTTTTTAAACTGAGGAAATTATTATGATTCTTTGATTGTGGCTTTAAAATATAAAATATAATTATGAAATGGAATTTCTATATGATCATGATTGACAACACCATATTTCTTCGATTTTTATTTATTGATATAACATTGACTTCTATTTATATTTATTATTGAAATCAATGCAGAATTTTTATTACCTATGTATATAAAAGTTATTATTCTTATTATCTGACATATTATTGTCCATCATTATATATCGATGTGATAAATTTATTGCAATTAATTTATGTATATAATTATATATCTATTTTAATTAATTTATCTATTTTTTGCACTCCTTTGATAAAAATATGATGCTTTAAGAATAATGAATGCATGATAGATTTATTATCTCAATGCATAAAGTTATATTTTATATTTTAAAATTACAACTATTCAATTGTGATATTCTTAATTTCATAATTTTATTATTGTTATTATGGTCTCATTATCTAGAGTAATTACATTGTTATAATACTTTTTATCATGTCAAATCTTATAGAATTGGATTTGTGACTTTTAATATATATTGAGTATGAATTATTTATTTTTATGTGTGGATATTATGTGTCCTGAAGACACAGTAAAAAAGAAAATTAAAGAAATTAGTCGAAATTGCACTAAAGCAATAATTTTCTTCCACTAGATATTTGATAATTAAATATCTGCTTATTTATTTACAAAACGTGAATACTATTTTGTATTTTTGAATATGCTCTTACAGTAGCATCATTGAAAAAAAAAATGATTATGAATTTTAAATTAATTTTACTCTTTTTGTTATTTATAATAAGATTTGTTTTCATTCCCTGAAATGAATGAAATAATATATCATAATTTTAGAATAAATAAAAAATAATGACATATTTATCATTATGTCAAGACACGAAATCCATTCAATTGGATTTATTTCATTCCCTGAAGTGAATGGAATAATATATAATATTAAGTGTAAGTGTGAATAATGACAATAGTATTCTTGTCATTAAAATTGTTAATAAGATCATTATTGAATCACTGATCCTTGTAATTATGGAAATCACGAGTAATCAAGATAAATCTTACCACTAAAAGTGACAAAAGATAATATGACATATTGATTACATACGTATTGTACATCATAATATATGAAAACGAATTTTGGCTTTGATATTGAAAGCTCTTGAAGAGAAAATATTATTATTTAGAAAAATAACTTTCATGCACTATATATTATTATCTCTTTTATCTTGTAAAAATTTATTTTGAAGATATTCGCTGAAATAAATATTATATAGAGATAATAATTATATAAATATAATTGTAAACTAGAAATTTACAAATTTAAATATTTTATTATTTGGCAATGATCGGCTAAGCTATTTTGGATCAATATTGATATGAAAAGGAATTAAATTCTTATATGAATATTTTTTAAAGAATCAGAAGTTTCTTCAAATCCAATGATTTTTAATGGTAGTGTTCTCAAAGCAATTTTTTTTATGAGAATAAGCTCCCTATTTATAAATAGGAATAGTGCTATTATATATAGTAGAAATTATTCGCATCAAGATCGCCAAATTTATTGATTATTATGGATCCCGATATTAGGAGGAGACAATAAGCAGCTGAAAATGCTAATTACTGAACATCATCATCATTATTATTATTATTATCAAATTTGATCCTCTCACAAAGTGTGTGAACTAGAAGTTTTAAAGATAATTAATCAATTGCTAAACTTCTATTAGAATTAAAGTCCGTGAATGGTAAACAGTCTATGTTAATAAATCTATTGCACGACTGAAGCATGGTAGATTGATCAGTTCCAAGGATAAGAATCTTTAAAAAAATGAAAAGGAGTAAATATGTTATATATGCAAATTATAGAAAGAAAAACTCTAGAAGAGTAATCTCCAGAAGAGACCTTAGACATAACTGATAAATTTTCAAAAGAAATTTAGGTATCTGAAATCAATGAATTCAATGAAAATAATGAGATCTCGACAAGTTATATCATGTCAAGGTAAGATAGAATCGATATAAAATAAATATCGATTGTACTTTTACATATGCTATAATACTTAATATTGTGAAGAATTATGAGGATCTTGAATATAAGTCTTATTTGAGATATATAGACATAAAATGATTGTCTATTTTATATGATTCATTTTATATACCTATATATGAAAATTCCTGAAGGGATTTAAGTTGCTTGAAGCACAAAATTCAAATTCTTGAGAAATTATATAGAGCTCTCTATGGATTACTTGATAATGATAATCCTTGAAAAGGATTAAAACATGCTTGAAGCATGAAATTGAAACTCTTGAAAATGTATTCAAGTAAACTATAAAGACTTCTATACAGATTAAGAAAATCTGATGGTATGATTGTCTTAAAGATATGACTAAACAAATATCACGTGATCTATGATGAAAAATAAATATATAATATATTTATCATATTTTTATTTTTCTTTGATGAAATATACAAAAGTCCCTGAAAGATTTAAAATGCCTGAAGCATATGAAAGATCTTTGTATGTATTAAAGTAATCTATGATTTAAATGATAAAGAAAGATTACATAAATGATCAAGGAAGATTACATAAATGATCTAATTTATCCATGTGTATTTATAAAAAGATCTACATTTGAATTTGATACTTTTGTTGTGTATGTTGATAATATAAATCTCTTTAGACTCCAGTAGAGCTCCAAAATGCGTGAAGTATTCAAAAAAAAATTTAAATGAAAGAATTTGAATATGCAATATTTTATCTCACTCTGAAGAGCGAACATTTTATGAATGAAATTTATATCCATTGATTAGTACATATAATTGTCACGATCCAAAACCGTGGGCCGGATCGGCACTAGAACCTAAATAAGTTTAAGGCCCCTAAGGCCCGTAGTAAGCCTAAACTATTAAAATCCATTTCTATTATCATTTGACTAAGGAAATAGTAAACCCATATTATGACATTATTCATAAATAAATCAGAGTTAACATTTCTGACCCAGCCTTAATATTAAATACTGTTTACAGCTCGGGCTCATATCTATTTAATAAAAATACATTCTCATGTAAATATTTATTTGTCATAATATGATCAAACTATTTCTATCATATAGTCTCCAAATATTAAAAAAAAACACTCCACGATTTATTTATGATCACATAATAATTCCTTTTACATAACCAAATATTAATTAAACATCCTAACTGCGAAACCGAATAAAAATACTCTAAATAGCTTAAGTCAAGAAATAGTTCATACTAACATTTTCAAGGTTCGAGACAATCGCTAATTCTCTGTGGAGAAGGAAGCAGAGTTTTATAAACCAGCAATACTTTTATTCCCTGAAAAATATTTATGGATGAGGGGTGAGTTTCACTAAACTCAATGAATAATAATAAATAAAGAAAACCCACACATTCAAGCAGTATGCTTTCACAATATATATAAAATGGACATACTTCACAAGTACGTATCATATATCAGCACGTTCAAACAAATCACATTCAGATTTTCACAATATGTGAAAATTGGTCAGTGAAGTCACAAATCCACCTATTGGCCCCCAGCCAATTTCCATAATAATAATATATATATATAACGGGGAGCCGATCCCCCATACCTGGCCCACTGACCCATAGTGACACACGTCGTCCCAATTTCCACCCAGATACAAAAGCACATTATTTCACATCGCAATTATTCATCGAATATATTCAATACAATAAATGCAACATATGAATGTAATAAAGGGCGAAAATTGTATAAATTTATGGAGTCGAAATATTATATATTAAAGACTGAGATTATAGAACTGGAATATTATATTTGGAAGATGAAGAATATCAATATAACAATAGAAGTAGGAAATGATTCATGATTATTTTAAATAATATAAAGAGTATATGGGATGCATATGAAATGCATGTATGCCGGATGGTGTGCACCATTTATTATTATTTACATTGACTG
>CANUEX010156338.1:0-23120 GCA_948099535.1 Jatropha multifida | reverse complement strand
GTTTATGGTGTAGGAATGGAATCATATATTTATATATTCTTTTGAATGAATGGTGTATTAGTATGATAGAACTTAAGAAAATTAATGAAACCTTTTAGAAGTGCTTGTGACATGTTGTGTTGAATTGGAGTTTTGGGGTTTCGGAGAAATTATATTGGAAGTGTGTATATTTTCTTTGTGTAGCAAGTAAATTTTTAGGGGAAACTCTTGTGAAATTTTCGTAGGAATTTCCTCAAATATTATTTTTTGAACTTTATTTACTTGCCTCCTTATGAAAATCTAACCACTTCTAATATGTGATCTAGAGTTAGTAAGTGACTGAAGGTGTTCCGGCACCGAATGTGGCATCCGCCGTCTAGTTCTCCGGGATTGGGCAGCGGGTGTTATAGAGATTGAGACCGGTCGACCATGTATAGGGGTTAGGTCCCCTGATGCACACCATATGAAGTTCAAAATAATAATAATAATAATAATAACATACTTGCAAAACTAATTGATATAGTTGAGATTTGAAATTTAGTTGAATTGAGTCATTATCTTGGAAATTCAATTTACATTTGATTTACTTCAATTTCATTTTAAATAAAACCATTGTCAGAAGTTGCGTGATGCCCGAAGAAATATTAAATAATGAAACAATCTTTTATACATCATTCAAAAATAACAAAATTGTATAATAAAATGATCTTGAAATGCATTTCTAAATTGTATCTCATTGAAATATGCTGAAAAAGTTACAATGCTAAGATGTTCCTTCTTAAGTATCCTTCGAGGTATCAAGGTGAGAATCCCTATCTATTGAGATAATACGAATCCTCTACTCTAGCTTTCCCCCAAAGCGGCTATTTTCCATAGGCTGAGTCTAAATGTCCTCCTCCATCTTCCTTATTTTGGCCTACTCAGCCTTCAATTCCACATCCAAGGTGGCATTCAGGTCACACAACTCCCGCACGCGGCGTTGTGTATCATTGTGGGCATTCAGCAACTAAGTGAAAAGGAAAAGGTAGAGAAGATAGGTTAGAAAAAAAAAAGAAACAAGGGTAGAGAGAAGAGAGTAAGATAAAAATACCTTAAGTAGCCCACTATCAATATCACCCATAAAAGACTCTTCTTCTAAACCCTCTATTAGCGCCAGATCAGCAGGGAGAAAGCATTAGAAGGCTAAGGCACGAGCCACATCACCATCATCGCCAAAGGCATCCTTCCCATTTTTTCTCCAAACCACCGTCCGTAACTCTAAACCTTTGTCGAATAGAGGAGAGCGATTCTCTTTATTGCCATCACGCTGGCGCTTACCCCTCCACCTTAATTCAGTGACCTCCAGGGTAGAAGGTGGTGCTAGTACAGAGGGCTCAGAAAAGAAGGGAGACTCGGTATGAGAAGGCTCCACAGTTGAGGACACAGAGGTGAAGTGATGGTCACTACATTAGCTCGCCTAGAGTTACTACAGGGTGGCTCAAAATCGCCTGAAGGGCTTCCCACTATCCAAGCTGTAACCCTTCGATCCTAATTAGTCGACATACGCTCTAGCATCTCTCTGGTAAGTCTAGGAGGCATTTCTGCAAAAGAGAAGCAAGTTAAATGAAAGTATGTCAATTGTAGGACAATAGGAACAGAGGAACCACGCTTACCCTCTGGAGCTTTTCTTTTCCTAAAAACTTGATGATGGGCCCCCACTAGGATATTCTTGTCGAGCAGAGGGAGAAGAGATGGAGGATTCAAGACATGTTGCTTCATGATCTTAACATGCCCCTCCTCCACCTTGGTTAAATCCCAAGAACACTATAGGCGGAGCACCGCTAGAGACCACTAGGTTGGTATTTCAAACCCATCCTTGTGCTTGAAAAAGAAAAACTTCTCTTTCCATCTCACTTTGAACGATGAGCTCTTCAAAGGAAATAAATTAAAGTCCTTGTGAGCCTTTAAGTGAGGACAGTCTTCTCGTTCTCTTTAAGTGATGTTAAACATTGTGTTAAGGTGGTGAACGTTAAGCTCAAAAGTGCCCTGGCGAGCTAAGATGTCCACACCCAGGATCATTCAAATAATGTTAGATGCAATCTATCTAATAGTTGCCCCCTATTCAGAGCAAAAGGTTGCAAGGATCCTTGGTAAAGAAAATCTCACTCCAGCTCGGCAATCCTTCACATACAAAATGAGAGTCTTTCGATCAAGGCAAGCATTAGCCTTCATCCCCGTAAGGGGAACCATCAATGTATACTTGGCAGGAATAGAGTATTGGACTCGAATATCCTCCATATCTTGCTTAGTCAGTATGGAGTCTAAGTTCTGAACACATTGTTGAGGATACACAAGTTCATTCATTTGGGGCTTTTGGGATTGCTCTAGAGTAAACTCATCCCATAAATAGGGAATGAATATCCCAGTGTCCCTATCAGAGGCCGAGCCAGTACCACTTTGATGAGTAAAAGAAGATATATCTTGCAAGCACCGCTTGAGTAACTGGGTCTCTTCCTCTAAATCTAACTCTAAGCCCACAGCACCTAGGATCAAGTTATCTACTCCTAAGTCTATACCACTACCATCATGACCTCGAGACCTAGAAGCCACAAAGGCAAGGGCCTTACCTTGGTTCTGATGATTGGAACTCATTATATTAACAAAATGTAGGGATAAAAAGGGGGGAAAAGCTAACTAAAAGTAAAGGTTACCTAAAGAAAACAAAAAGACAGGACGCAAGTTTGAGAAGGAGTCAATATGAGAATAAGCACAGAAAAATTCCAAAAATGTAGTTGAAGCCTTTTAAATAAGCAAATAACACCTCCTGAAATGTTGCCGATAGTTGAAACGCACGATTAGCGAAAAGTTGCCTTTCCAAATTCAAAAAACACAACTGTCATTTAAATGGCAGTTACACTGAGTTTTTATTCTTAAAAGCCTCTGGCATTAACTGCCATTAAGCGCAAGCCATGTTCTGGGCCGATTCTGACGGGACCAAATATCCTTTAAACCAGGCCCTCACCCTAGAAAGCCTTACATTTGCTGATAACTAACCATAGAAGGGGCAAGCTGCATATTACTCGACGTATGAGGAACCTTAGTGGGACGATATGGGAATGAGCATCGCCATATCGCCCCTTGGGGAGACATGTGATAAACAAAAATTTTACTAAAAAATCGTGCATCAATCCATGTAACAGAACTTAGAGATATGGGCGAAATCTCATGAGGTGACGCCCAGATTTCACGATCCCACAATCACGTATCCCACTCCACATCTTCAACACATATATAAAGTGAAACATTATCTAAAGGGAGGACTAATGAAACTTTTACGCTAATATATAACATAGAGAAATAATTGCTCTAATTATCACTTTTTTTTATTTATTACCAAGAAAAAATGATGGGTTTTTTTTAATTTATTTTTGTGTCTTTTTTTTATTAGTGAATGATGAGAAATACTCTCATTATGACTAAAAATATATTTCGATAGTCTTGGTAAGTTATTCGTCTTTGCTATACTGTCAAGTGACAAATTATGTTATTTACACTTAGCTTCCACGTAAGACAAACTACTCTCCTTTTAAATACTGTATAGAATTATTTCTCATCAAAGAGAGATTTTTTTTAATGAAAACTATGATAAATAAATTGAATTAGAAGATGGTTTAATTTAGAATTCTGAATTTCGAATATTAACATTTGTCATTCTACAATATAAAATACAGCCAAGTGGCAAACTGTGCCACTTACACTTGGCTTCCATATAAGGTAAATTACTCCTCTTTTACATATTATATAGATATAGATATAGAGTTTGGTATTTATATTAATATTTATATAATACTAACCCAATCTATTAAAATATACATTAATATCTTACAGTAGTCTTCATTGTATAATTGGATTTTGGATTTGCACACAAGTGTTTTCTTTGTTATAATTTTATTTCATTTTACCTTTAATTATATATTTATATAATTTTATTCAAATTCCTACATTCCTTTTTTTTATTTCTAAATAAAATATTAAATTTAAAAACTGATCAATATGAAAAAAGAATTAGATCTGACTAATTTATTGAATCGGCTTTTCAAGACCAAAAGCGGTATTTAAGGTATTGATTTCAGTTAGTTTGTAATTTTGTATTCGCATCCTGATAAACATATTATATGAAAATACAAAATAACTGATTTTCTTACAGTTGTGCTAAATAACTATTTTCCTTACATTTGACAATTTGAGAGTTTTATATTTATCTATTTAATATTTAAGATAATCTCTGCATTTATATAATATTATTATATAGATTGATAACATGTGCAAACAAATATCTAAATTTAAGTTCAAAAGTAACCTTCCATTTTAAAAATCATGAAGTGCAAATTTCTCTACAATATGATGTATAATAATTTTCTTTTCTTGGTCCAACATATAAAATATTAAAATTACAAATATTAATTAAGCTAAAAAAACTTCATTTAAAATGATAAATTTTTAATTTAAAAGTTAGGGAAAATAATTAATTAGTCTCTGACGTTTGACCAAATTAACTAACTTGTCCTTGTATTTTATCAATATTAATTAATGGTTCTTGACGTGTACTTCCGTCAAATCCTTCGATCCTTCTATTCAATTTTTTCTGATTTTTTCGTTAAAATGTGTGAAAAGACAAAAATAGCCTTATAATTAAACAAGAAAAGATAATAATACCCACCCTTACTTTCCTTCTAATTTTGTCTCCCCTAATCTCTAATGGAATCAAAATTCTAGTTAAGAATGGGAAATTCCCCATTTGCCGCACCTTCCTCCAAATCAAAACTCCAACAGCTTTTTGATTAGTGGTTGTCATGTTCACTGGATATTGAGAGGGATACAAACAACCACAATCACGTCTCAATTTCTGACCAAATTAATGGTGTTCCAATCTCCAATTCCCAACTGCAACCACCACAGCTGCAGTTCTGGCAGCTCTTCAAGCAGCTGTCGTGGTCGCCAAACACTAAGAAGGAAGAGGTGTGGCTTCGACCAAAGTCCGATTCCGATAGACTTATAGACGAAGATCTTGAGGAGCTTAAAGCAAGCTTTGAATTGGGATTCGGGTTCCAACTTGAATCGTCTGATTTGGATTCAAAATTGTCCAATGTTTTACCCGCTTTGAAGTTTTATTGTGCTGTTAATAAGGAGTATAGTAATAGTTCATCGAGATCATCGTCTTCCTCATCGATTTTGTTTGACAGTGAGAATTCAAGTACTTGTAGCTCCTCCATTTTTTTATGCAGGTATATTTTCAAGAGTTTTTAGTTGTTGGATTAGATGATTTAAAAAAAAATTGATGGAAGTGGTGTTATTTGTTTATGGCTTTCTCTTCTAGTGCATCTTTTAATTACTTTCCTAATAGATCCTTTCTTATACGAGACAAAAATAAATTAGTGTTCCAGCAGCAAAATAATATAGCCAAATTTTCTTTTGCTTAAATTTATGATTGCAGGGGAATGCTCCTGCTTATTCAAATCTCACCAAATTAAGCATGCTTTTGTATAGTTGGGCATTGAAGTAACTGTAGGAGCCTCCACTATCAAAAATAAATCGTTGGCCCTTTACACAAGTAGACTTCCAAAAAAGAAAATGTAGTGCTTGCTAGAAAAGAAATCGAGAATGAAAACAAAAAAGTGAGGGCATTATTGCCTTTTCTTGTATAATTGAGGCTATTTTTGTCTTTTCACACATTTTAACGGAAAAATTAAAAAAAATTGGACGGCTTCTACAAAATTAAAATGTGGTTTCCAATATTGACACGTTTTTCTCCAATAAAATTATGATGTTTATTTTATTCGACACGCAGATTCTATTCTGTCCTATTAACCGTCAGTTGTCAGAGTCTGAGCCTGATCACGTGTCAACGAAAAAACATTGAATTTAGAACAGCTAATAGTGCACCATATGTGCTTCCCCTTTCTGATCACTGACGTGGATCATGATTGGATAATTAAAATAAATACATAAAATGCAATATTTGCCATTACAAATAATGGATTTTGTCCACATCCAAATTTGAGGGTCCACCTCTATACTCAAAATTATTATTATTATGTAAAGGTTGTGTGAGATAGTATTTTCTCGCCCTAGTTTTTGACATCCTTTTAATATATTTGTAACCTTTTATCTTTTTGTTCTTTATTAATTAATAAAACTTTAATTAATGTAAGTTCGGGTGGGAAATACTTACTTGATAGTTGATTGTTTCATTAGGAAAATTGGCGGCATCAGTATCCTTCATGGCATCATATATCGTAAATTCTGTAGTTTGTAAATTGTAAAAATTGCCTATTTAAAAGGAAGACAAATTTCTTGTTCTACGCGTACGGCATCTCCTCCTACATCAGTCATTTAGCTCCGATCTCAGTTTCAGAAAAATGAACGAAACGTCAGTTAGTTTCGAACTGAAATTCAGTCTCCCATACACTGATCGTATCTTCCCCTGGTTACTAATTATATTAGCATCAGTGAAATGTGTATTACCATCCTATTCTACTTGACTGCTATGGCAGTAGGTGCTCAACTCAAAAAACACCTTCAAAAAGATACAGATATACACCAGTATAAGGCTTTTAAGTTTTCAAAAGAACCAGTATGTGCACATTTATGTGGTCACTCATAAGGACATGAGTGCACGAAGGTCGTCTACACTAACCTCTCCCGCTTTTGCTCCCCGCTTTCCAAAAGCTTCCCTTGCCAGTTTCTTCTTCCTTTCTTGCATCTCTAGTATCCTTTCCTCAATGCTGTTTCGAGCTATCAACCTCACAACTGTCACGTCCTGCTTTTGTCCAATCCGGTGGACACGGTCCATTGCTTGTTCCTCAACTGCTGGATTCCACCATGGTTCAAACAAATAGACTTTAGAAGCAACTGCAAGGTTTATACCAGCCCCTGAAGCCTTAAGACTTGCAAGCAGAACAGTGGGACCATTAGGTCCAGGAACCCCAAATTCTTTTATTACTTGAGCTCTCTTTTTTGCATTCATTGACCCGTCCAACCGCAAGATCTTGAAACCAGCTTCTTTTAGTGGCTCCTCAAGTAATATCAGCATCCTTTGGAATTGCGAAAATATTACTGACTTTGCAGTTGGATCTTTGCCTCTCGCTTCTATGAGCAGCCTCATGAGAGCAGAGACCTTCGAATGTGTTCTTGAAGAATACATTTCAATGTTTTCGGTTTGAGATGATTCAGGAGGAGCTGAGAACAGGTCAGATGTCGATAGAGAACGACGACAGAGTGGGCAGCTGGGCTTTGTGCGCAGTAGGGTTTTCAAGATGCATGCTCGGCAAAAGATGTGAGCACAGCGTGTAATTACAGGATCAGTTGGTGGAGAAATGCAGATTGGACAGTCAAAATCTTCACCATCTTGTAGCACAGCAACCACCTTTTTAAGCAACTCAGGGTTATTGGATACATCTGTTTGGAATCAATTACTGAATGTTTAGTAACTGGAAAACTATATTATAAATGGAAATAATATTCAAAAGGAGATATGAACAAATCTATACATACTTTCAGCTAAAATACCCCATAGATGCAAGAAACAGTCTATTGAATGCACATGTAAACGTGATTGACCAGGTATTACCAAATAGTGACTAATACATGCAAGAGAGTATCAAAAGAGCAGAATACATCTTCCAAAGTTCCACTCATGCTATGCCTTTTTCTTTTTAATGAGATTTTCAACATTATGATCCTTTTGTTCTTCACATTGATTAATGCCATAAGTTGCTGATAGATTCAGACAGGATTTTGCAGAAATGCAGAAAAAGATATCCCAATGACTTTTTTGCCCATATGAGCAGAGCATTCTCACAGATTAACTTCAGAACATCAACCTCACTAATGGGGAGACAATAGGGTTCTAGTGAAATGTTTCTTCTCCGACTTCACATACTCCCCAATCACTTTTACATGAATTAAAAGGAGTATTGAATTTGATGGGACTTCCATACTGCAACCTCCATGAGATGTTACATGCATGCAGCCTTCCCCTTTGAAACAATGAAACCACTTCAGCAAAACTATCCCCGATAGGCATCTGATTTATTACCCACATTTCAAACCACAAGCTCCCAAAGCTCTTGCTTCAAAGTTAAGTTTCACAATGTCCAGAAAAGTAAGTCTCAAGATTTAATCACAATCAATCCTAAACCACAAATTATTGTTGAATGTCAACAAGAAAGGAAATATTGAATATATTGTTGAGAACCAAGATGCAAATCATGATCCATTAGAGAACACTTTCAGCAGTCTTCGAAACAAGTAATAGAATCAAAAGACCAACCAGTAACATGGAAGAAACATTTGCAATAATGTATAATAAACCGCACGAAAAGCGAGCAACAGTGGTTGTGTAACCACTACTTCAAACCCTAAACATTAAGAGATCAAGATGTATGTGAATCTTATGATCAATTTTTGCTATAGAAAACCTATAATGTTATCCAACCATACCTTAAACCAAGCTTAATCCCAAGTTCTTGGGTAGTATGAGACTGTGAGCATAATCCGTTTCCTTCCCCTGCACCCACATCCATATATCCATCAAGGGCACATTTAGCTTGCTTTGAGATGGGAAGGGAATGGAAACCATTGTCTTCTATTTGAAGGTTCCTAGTCCAGTTTCATTTTTAATATAATACCACTATAATTTAAACTCAAATTTAGACTCCAGTTTCATCTAAATGCAACTATGCAAGCTATTCAAATATGACGATATCATATAAAGTCTGCATCCCTTTGTATACCGAACAAGAAACAGGATCATATTATAGGAATTACTCGCAATTTTCAATCTAGCGCAAACCAAAGTGGCATACAGATAATAGACACAAGGACTTTCTCTTCACCTCTTGAAGCTAAGTCAGAAAATGATACACACGCCAATAAGGAAAATGCAATCCCAAAAAAGCAAGAGACAAATTTAAACAATCGTTTCAAGGAAATCCAAGCGTTTGTGTGTGTGTATATATATGACTGGCCAAAATAAGTCAATTAAGCACAATAGTTCTAGTTTCTTAACCAAAATTCTGCAAGAAAGAAAAAAAAAAAAAAAGAAAACCTGAAAAAGGTTCTACAAAACTCATCAGAATTTGAGCAGATAAATTCCATTAATTGAAATGAGGGGAAGTAATTTTAAAAGTTCCAATACCTTCAATACTGTTAGAAGGAAGTAGTGATCTCAGATCTGAAGGGCATAATGCCAGATGATTACATATCTGGCGAAGTCGTAAAATTATGCACAGTACAGTTGAATAGTTGCACGTTATACTACCAGCATTAATGAAGCCTTGAAGAACACCCTTGGCTTCTGCTTCCATCTGGTCATACAATTCCCGTTCTTCTCCGACAAGTTCAATGTAGCATGTCTCAACAGTTTTAGATGGCAATCCAACCAAACTCTTGTCCTTT
This sequence comes from Jatropha multifida, assembly GCA_948099535.1. Taxonomy (NCBI): domain Eukaryota; kingdom Viridiplantae; phylum Streptophyta; class Magnoliopsida; order Malpighiales; family Euphorbiaceae; genus Jatropha; species Jatropha multifida. The sequence continues at coordinate 13,703 of CANUEX010156338.1, read as the reverse complement.
GTTCTCCGCAAAGAAATAGTTGCCATTAAAACCTAAAATCATATCATATGAAGTTGTTGCTTAAAACAAACATAATAAAGGAAACATAACTCATCAATTACATTTCTTCAAATGCAAAGTGCAGAAAATATTTAATAGGCTTTAGGGCTCTAACTGCCTTTTGATAGACCAAGTTTGCCACCTCTTATCTTAGTATCTGATTTCCAGACAGGACATTGTATTGATGAATAAGAACAGAGACAATAGTAACAGATGGGCAGTTAATTCATTAAATAGATTGTATGGGAATAATAACGGTAAAAATAACAAGATGATCATAGGCATTACCGATATCCCAAGTTCATTAGTGTTTCCTCCATTTAAAATTGGCATAATGATGACTAAACAACAAACTTTAATGACCTCTAATTAGCATTTCTGACCAAGTGCTTTTTCCCCATGGCAACTCAAACAGCAACGTGAAACACACCCTTAATGGCACTGGTATTAAAGGGAAAATTAGTACAATCCCGGTAGTTTGCAAAATACAATTAGTCCACACCTATCTTTTTTAAAATATACCAATTTACCCGATGTTTTGCTTCTGTTGTACTATTAGGTCCTTCTGTCCATTTTTCGCATCTTTTCCATTAAATCAACAAGAAAACACAGAAGTCAAACAAAAGATACTAAAATATTATACCAAAAACATTACAATATGGTTTCTATAGTTTGAAAAATACAACTAGTTCGTCTATGTGTTTTTAAAAAATAAAAGGAATGTTTTTGTCATTTCATAAGGTACTTAGCAAAAAACACAAAAATTAAACAGAAAAAGGCCTTATAGTCCGGCGGAAGTAAAATATAAAGGTGTTTCAATCTATTTTAAAAAAAATAATGATGGACTAATTGTATTTTGTAAATTATAGGAATCATACTATAATTCTCCCGGTATTAAGTTGCAAGTAAAATTATCATCACAATTAAGATGTTATGTATGTAGTGAATCTGATGAAATAATACCCAAAAGGTTACAAAATGACTTAAATTCATATTTGAAATATAATTTTAAGTTAAATTGCAACTGATTAATACTTCTAAGTTCTAACACTTCAATTGACTACTCAAGTATTTTTATCATCATAACAAATAGTTCATTAGAAATATAAACTTAACTTATTGCAATTCTTAAAATTAACTACTAAGCTGTATGTTATAAACTTAGAAAAAGAAAAAGAAATTATTTTGTACAAATTATTTCACCAAGTCATCCTCACTACTGCCTCTTAATAAAAGAAAGCAGAAAAGGTCTAAAAGGAGAATCTGGATGTTTAAAAAAAATGGGTTAAAAATCTCACTTCAGAGGCTATATATCAACTGTCTCCTTTGTGCTCCAGACAAAAGAACATTTTCAACAAAGTGCTTTCTACCCAAAGGTAACCCAAATCGGAATGCCAAACACAACCTTAATGGCAATGCTATTAAATTGCAGCTGCAATCATCACAACAACAAAGATGTGGGTGAACGTGGTGAAATGACACCCAACAAGTTGCAAAGTAACTCAAATTCATATTTGAAAATATAATTTTAAGTTAAACTGCAACAAATTAATGCATTTAAGTTCTAACACTATAATCAACTCCTCAAATTTTTCTATCATCATAACTAATATTGGTTTTTTGGAAATATAAATTTGACTTGTTGTACTTCTTATCATTGACTATTACTCTCCATTCAATATAAAATAAATTCAAAATGTGAAATTCATTTTATAAATGAAGTTTCATGTTTGGAATAAATTCCAAGTTGAAAATTCATGTATTTTTATTTCTTAAAATTTCCTTGGCATAATAGTTTTAAAAGACTAGGAGAATGAATAGTTTTATTATCAAACTTTGGGTTGTTTAAGTTTGTGGAATTCATTTGGAGATTCCACATTTTTTAGTAACATTTGATTTGGTTATATTCAAATCCATAAAATTGAATTCTTATTTTTTCATACCAAAAACATAAATTTGGATTTATAAAAGAATTTCACAAAATTTTGTGGAATTTGTTTATAAATTCAAAGAACGTAAAAAAGTAAAAAGAAATTATTTCATACAAATTATTACTCCAAGTCATCCTCACTACTACATCTTACTAGAGGATAACATAAAAGGTCTAAAAGGATAATATGGATGTCATAAAATGATAAAAGCTTCCTTTCAGAGGCAATATATCATTCTCTATTTTGTGCTCTAGAAAAAAGAACAGTCTCTTACTGTCTCTTTGTGCTCTAGAAAAGATAGATGTTTCTCCACAGCTACAGAGAACATAACCATGGAGTTAATCATTTAAGTGAAGAGATTCTCTATTTTTGTATCAATTCATAAAAAAAAAAGTACAAGTACAAGTGATCTAAACTATTTAGGAATGTAAATCCTAGACTATTTTGGAAGAAATCCCTAAGATAATGCCATGTACATAATAAGGATAAACTTTCCTTAACACATTCAATAAACAAAACATTCAGCTGCATAGATCAAAGAAATCTTGATCCAACATTATTCCATATTTATGCTATAAATATATGTGAGCATAATATATATAAAAAATAATCTGCATTATGATATTACCTGCAACCGTGAGAGCCCCTTTTTATCCCCATGTGCAAGTGGGCGCTGTACCAAGCTTTGCCAATAGTTCTTGATGGAAAATGGCTCAAACCGCAAAAATGCCATCAAGGAAAACAAATCAAAGGATCCATTCTGTATGGGTGTTCCTGTAACGACCCATCTCCTCTTAGCCTTCAAATTAGTAACTGCTTGAGTCTGTTGCGCATTCACATTCTTAATGACATGAGCCTCATCCAAAATAACTCTCCACCACTCAATCATCTTCACAGGGGAGTCTTCCCAAGAGTCTTCACTAGCTAAAGTACTGTATGTCGTCAACACTATATCGTGCTTCTTAAGCTCCTCTACTTCTTTAGTTCTTTCTCCATAATACATGTACACCTTGAATGATCCACGTTGAGTGTGCTCTTCTAGTTGTGTTATCCATGTTGAAAATACAGCAGGAGGGCATACAATTAATGTAGTCTTTACACCCCAAACACTAGAAGACTTGTCAGTTACACAGACAGATTTCCCCTTTACATTGCTATCAAAAAGGGCTTTTTCAGTTTTATGTTTTTTTCGCCCTAGAGGCACCTTTGTGGTCGGCCTACCCCTCTTACCCTTCTTAGAACTCAAAACAGTTGATTCATCATCCAACTCGCAGATATGTTCTCCAACATTGTCTCTACATAAAGTGGCAGTAGTATCAACTTTATCAAAAGCAATCAAAGAAAGTAAAGTTAAAGTCTTGCCCAAACCCATGTCATCTGCAAGAATTCCACCACGCAATGGCTGGGGCCTCTTATCTGTATGATAATTCGTCAAAATGTTCATAAATTCCCCATCTTTCTCCTCCCAAAAGGGAGGTAACTCTCCAGAATTCTCTCTATTCATCAACCACCATAACCCCTCTTTTTGGTGCACAAAAAGATTAGACTTTATCACCTCTTTGGGTGGCTCTAGAGTCCCAAGTTTCTCTTTCTTATTCACATTGTTGTCAACTAACTTGAATATTTCATCCAAACTTTTAAGCCCACTTTTCCTATTCTTTTCTTTGATCACCATCGCCTCTGATAACCCAAAACTTGGGTCCATTTCTGAAATCAAAACCAACCCACCACGCGAAATGGCAGATTTTACACACTCAAAATCCTCAAACTTCGCAAAAATATGAATTTGACAAGGGATTTTAAACTTATTTCCACCACTACGCGAATTCGCTACAATACCTTCAACTGTAATTTTACGAGAGTCGATTAAAGGAGATAAAACAGAAGCAACTGACCTTTCAATATGACCAACTTGAAGCGATCTTGTATTAAGGACTTTGATAGCGTTTTGATCATAAACATTTAGGGGTTCTCGGACCAAACCCACTAATTCGCGGCCAGTGATTGTGCCGGAATAGTAACGGAGACCCACTATATTTGCGATAACGAAGCCGACCATGAACGTTTCGCTGGAGGATTGAGAAGAGCAGTCCTGCCAATCGTCGAGAGACATGAAGAGGGCGACTGGGTCTTCCTCTTCATCGAATTCCATCGAGAGATATTTGAGTCGTGTGGTCGGATGCTGTGAGTTTTATTAGAGAAAGGTTTTTGGGTTTGGGAATCTATAAGAAAATGACATATTGCAGCGTTAGAATCCCACTTTATTGCATAGTGTTTGAAATGCAACAGAAAGGGCGCGTTTGGCGTGCGGTAATGGTTGGATAAAGATAATGAAGAGAACTTCAGCACGGCCGAATGGAATTTGTATTTTATTGCACCGCTGCCATTTTTTGAAGGATAAAATGTACGGCATGGGTCCGGTTTGGTTCAGCGGTACCAACTGATAGACTGATAGCTGATAGCGATTATTTATAATTAATAGCTAATGATTAACAGTAATTAACTGATTCTTATTCATATTTAGTAAAATTTTATTAGTGATTACTGTTAAAATATAAAATATTATTGTAGACATAATTATTTTTATAGATTATGATATGCAATGTATATATATCTTTTTAATTTAAGGTGAATATATTATTTTTTTATTTTAATGTATTGAATAAATAAAAATATTCATTAAAATTTTTAAATGATATTTAAGAAAATTTTTTAAATAATTATAAATAAAATTATCATAAAAAATTAATTTAAAAAATAATTTTATTGATAATTATTTTTTATGATGTTAATATATGAAAAAGTTGCTAAAAGTGTCTTATAGAAATAACAAATGATTAGAACTTCTATCAGCTATTGATTAAAAGGGAGACTTACCAAATACATATATTGTAGCTGTTGCTTATGAAACAACTACTAGCTACTTGAATTAGCTAAACCAAACGCACTTTTAATTTTAATATTTTTTTATTTTTATTCTAATATACACTCTCTCTTTGAAACAAAAAATTATAAAATTTTAATAAATTAATTTTAGTGTTAATCTCCATATCTATTTTACTATATATGAAAACTGAAACAAAAAGAAAACTTAAGATGTTTTATTTGTTTAGCATTCTATTTTTTTTTTTTTTTTAGATATTAATTTTTTTCTATCTTATATTGATCAAGTTTATTAATTTATTAATTTAATATTTATTATATAATAACAATAATTGTTAATTTTGAAATCTAATTTATTTTAGTCACTAACATAATTCAACTACAACTTTAACTTTCAAATTTTGAATTGAAGTCATTTTTATATATAACTACTTCATTTTGTTTATTTGCACATATTCTTTCATGCTTATTTTTCTATTTGTTTTGTTTACCCTGTCATCTATCTTTGCTCAATATTTTCTCCTTTTGTTTCGGGAGTGTGATATGGTCAAGTAGACTGATTTTCTTTATGCTAGAGCTTAATTTTCATAACATTGACAATGTAATTTTATAGTTATAATTGCTCTCATAGAATTGTTTCTTTTTAACAAAGCTGAGGATTGCTTCACTTGTGGGAAATTTTATCGCTATTTTGCTCTTAGGTTTCATATCTATGTATCTATTTAAGAAGAATTCCAATACTGTAGCCTCTTCGGGTCACACATATCTAGTTGTGAGGTATGCGATTTTTTTATGGGGTACGATATAAATATTATATTATAAAAATTATCATAATAGTTATTTCTCTTGAATTCTTTGCGTTTAAAGGTTCAAGAAATGGTTTTTTTCATAGTACTCTTTACCATGTACATTTTCTAAAAAAAATAATGGATGGGCAATTAAGTTCAAGATCTCCCTTAGTTTTGGCATTTTTTTAATTCAAAGGATAATAGAATGCAACATTTGCCACTCCAAATTTTCTCCAACAAGCAAGACGGTTTCCAAACCTTACAATAGACATTCGAGTGACGTCTCTTCTAAAACGTGAGCGCTTAACGTTCTTCTAGTTGTCAATGATTGCATCTTGGTCAATTTGCAGGTACTCATCTTTCTACTTTCCTTTCTTCTCTCTCATTTCATTTATTTATTTACTTTTTCCTCATTTGCTATTCATTATTGTTTTGTTGGCATTGACAACCTTGGTTTATTGGTTTAGATGTCTAAGGTGGATGGGCAATTCAAGTTTAGAAGCGTTAACTTCTTGACTGAAGCTGCTAAAGAGTTATGCTCTTTATCCATGTATTTTCCAAATTTTTTGTTTAGATTTTTAGTCCTTTTGATAGCTTTATATATCCTACTGCTCTAGGAAGTGTATGGTCTATTTTTCTTAGATTATGAATCTTGATCATTATCGTGCTAATATTTGCAATCTTTTTTCTTTTGGTTGAGAACTTATTTTATACTTGCACCATCGCTTTTCTCTTCTCCTTGATAGTTGATGAATAATTTATTTTTTAAGCATCAGAATAATAAAATGTGTTAATTGCAAGTTGAAAAAAAAAAAAGTCCTATCAAAGTCAATAGGATCAAATTTCAAAAAATTAATGGCTTAACAATAAAGAGGAGGTCTATATAAGTTTCTAATTTCAATTACAAGATTAAAGATAGAAATTAATCTAGAAAGTCGATAATTTGAAAGAAATGTTAGTACTTGACCCCTTTGATGAAAGAAAACTAGATTAAGTGCTCCAATCAGATGATCATATCTTTGCCACAAGAAGACTTCTAGAGTACTCCCACCATTGGTCTATACTTTGCAACCCATATGTTTTCGTTTATTTTCAACTTAATAATCCTAAATAAGCTCTAAGTATATTATTGATAAGGCTCTATATTCTTTTCAAATACTGTTACCTTATACTATGGGATTCTTGTATCTCATATTTATATTTAAACCCATGTAACTTTTTAATTAAGTACAAAACATTAAAGATTATTCATGCTACCAGAGCATCTTTTTGTTTGACAGCAATTATGCATTATGTCTTCTTCTACTACCACCGATGTCATAAATACAACCCACTTTATTAGTATTAAATTAACATCTTCAAATTATTTTCTTTAGAAGGCACAACTCCTACCTCTTCTTCATAGCCATAATCTTCATGACCATATTTCTCATACTGCAACTCCTCCACCAAAAAAAAATCTGGATAATTCTGTTAATTCTGCAACTCCTACCTCTTCTTCATAGGCATTTAGTTCACTCTTTGCATTTTCTTCATGCTCCTATCGATAATCATTGGACTACTATTAAAAAAATCTTGCACTATCTTAAAGTCATGGTTTGCATTTTATAAAGTCATTCCATAATGAACTAAATGCCTATGCAGATGTCGATTGGGCATCTAATCCTATTGACCGTTGGGGAACAATTTGATTAGTTGGTCAACCAAAAAGCAAGCCACAACAGCTAAATCTTCTACCAAGGTTGAATATAGAGTTGTTGCCGCAGCTACTACTAAGCTTATTTGGTTACAGTCTCTGCTTATAAATATTGGTTTTTCTTCACTCCAATGTACTCTTCTATGGTGTGATAATGTCAAGGCTACTTACTTGTCTACTAATCCTGTCTACTAATCCTGTCTTTCACTTTCGAACCAAGTATATCGAGTTGAGTTTCATTTTGTTCGAGATCTTGTTGCAAAGAAATATCTTCAGGTTCACTATATCTCATCCAAAGATCAAATTTCACCTTCTTGCCAAAGTTGTGTCACGTTCACAACATGTCTTTCTTTGTCCTTTGCTTATAATTTGTTCCATGCGTGGTACGAATTAATGGGGTATGGTAAGGCTCCATTTTCTTTGCAATTTAGTTATTCATATATTTGTTAAGATATAGTCAAATATTGTTAGCTTATACTATGAGATTCTTATAACTCGTACCTGGATTTAAACCCATGTAACCTTTTAATCAAATATAAAACATAAGGACTTCTTCAATCACATGTAGAACTGTATAGTTTTTTATAAACTCAAAATATAAAGTTTATTGAACCCTCAAAATTTGCAAAAATACATGTGGATGAGGAATATGGAGTCAAGTAGCAATTCAATTCACTCCCACAACCATAGAATGTCTATTCTCAAAAAGTTGTGAAAAACGAGCTTGCCAAATGTGGCTATCAAGTAAATGTTCACCTTGGAATGATAAAAACATGTCTTGATTGCTTCCTTTTAGGTGAACAATTGAAAATGATGGTATATAATGAAAATTCAAATCTATTTGATATTGTTTGGAGGATTACCTACCGATTGTTGCAAAATGGATTCGGCAATATAATATTCTTTGCAACAATTGTAAACATTATCATAAATTTATTTTAACAAAATCAATTTATTGGTTTTGTATTATTTTTTATTCGATTTATGATTTTTTAATACAACCTTGAGGTTTAATCTCCTTAAATTTAAATTCATGCAATTTCTAAGTCAATTTTAAATGCACAATCTATGTAAATGGAATAAAACAAGAGATAAGAGTAAGAAAAAAATCATTCTATCTAATCATTATTATTATTGATTTCAATATAAAATTGCAATTATTTTTTTTAAACTATCAATATGTCATAACCATAATAATTATTTAACCAAAATCAATTATTAGTGCAAGTGAAACGCAAAAATCAACTAGTTTATGATAAAATTGGAATTAACTTAAGCTAAAACTATTACAAATTATTTATTTTAAATGAAGCATTAAATCTATTTTAATGGCTAAATGCATGTTTTGACCTCAGAACTTTCATATTTTTATCTATTAAACCATTTTTTAGCTCGAAAAATGACAAGGATCTGCGAGCACATATAGCTCTATGAACGCCAGCTACCTTTCTAGGCCATATTGACACCCATGAAAAAAAAAAAAGAAGAGGATGAATTGATTATGAGATTTGGGGAGAGTTTGAAATGAAACGACATCATTCCGAAAAATTAGAGATTTTATCGAGAAATGTTGAAAATATGAGTAGAACCACATTATTTTGAAGGAGTAATATAAAGAAAATTATAAATGTACTTGACTTTTGTGCGAGCACACGCTTTATTGAATTGTTGGCAAAAGGGCTTAGCATGCAATACGCGTTAAATTAGAGGGTTCAAAAGGAAAGAGTTTCAAAAAAGGTTTCAACAGAAAAACTTATAATAGTTTAGAGGCCCAAAATATGTATTTAACCACAATTCTACCAATTTCAATGAATTTGTTGTTTAGTCCTAAAATTTTCTGTCATTTTTTTCCCATCAAACACTTATAAAAGGAGAAAAAACAGTAAATAATGTGTTCATTGTAACTAATAAAACTTGTACTCTTACTCGATTCTTAATCATTTTAAAAAAAAAATAATTCACCCCAAAGCTCTTCTCTAAAAATAAATGGTTAAGTCACAAAGATAGGCTTTTCTAACTATATAAATATATAAAAGCTAAGGGTCAAAAAATTTGTGTGACACAATTGTAAACTATTAAGATGCTAACATAACAAAAAAATAATCTATTAAGTTGGAAATAACTTTTATATTTTTAAAATTTATTTTTAATATAATTAGTAGGAAACTTAATTGATATCATTAATAATATTTTTATTTTTTTAAATAATTAATTAAATTAAAAATATCATTAATATTTTCAAAGCTTTTCACTTTCTTCTTTGAAATAATTGATATTTACAGCCCGTTTGGAACAAATGAACGATGGTTGTAGAATTTATTTATAAATGAATTCCAATTAGAATTCATTTGCAATTGAATTTGTATTGTTTGGTATGTTATAATTTAAAATAAGAAATTCAATTGAATTTCATAAAATTATGTTTGGAATAAATTCTTAAAAGGAATTCATTTGTCTTTATTTTCTAAAATACCCTTGACATAATAATCTAATAACAACAATATAAACATCAATTTATATTTATTATATACAATATCATAACTTGTTATTTTTTTACTAAGAAACAAATAATAAATTTCATATATTAATTAATTAATTAATTATATAAATATAATATATAAAATAATTATAACATTTATCATAATAGTTATCTTTAATTTATATAAAATGTCTCTATTCAACAAAAACTGTAGTTTCACATTAATAACTATGGAGTCAAAAAAGGAAAAAAAAAAAACAAAACAACAAGAAAGAAAGAAAGAAAATACTTCTGTCCATAGAAGGGTAGTTTTGTCAAATAAATTTAATGATTTATTATTATGATCAAGTTTGATAAAATAATTAAGTAAAATAAGTAAAAAAAATTAAAAAATTAAATTTGTAGAAGAAGAGGGTAGTTTTGTAAAAAAAAAATTGGAGTGTTTAGTTTTATGGAATTCATTTGGAAATTCCACCAATTTTTGTGAAATTTGGTGTAATTATATTCAATTCTATGGAATTGAATTCCTAAAATTAAAATCTAAATTTTTTTCATTCCAAACGTGAAAACATGGATTTCTAAATGAATTTCATAAAATTTCATGGAATTCATTCACTCCAAACGGACTCTTAATCTCTTAATTTTCCGTCTTTCCATCATTACAGAATTTTTGTATATATCTATTTCCATTTTAATATAAATCAAACCTTAAAAAAAATTTGAATCATACTTTCAACAAAAAGAAATGAACTCCTTGCAAACAATATAACACTATTTTCATGGCATTTTATTGATGTGCCTTGATCGATGTGGTGATGTTGGGAGAATTACATAGTGTATTTAGTTTCTGATGATCGACTAAGGTATGATTTTGTGATTTGTAAAGGGAGGTGATAATATTTCTCAACCTATTCTGAATTTGGGCAAACATCGATGAATTTTTTTTTTATTTTTTCAATACTTATTAGATTTATGTTTCGATTTTAGATTATTTATTCAAAATGAATTCACTAATTGATATTTAAAAAAGATTATTATAAAATCTATAAGAATATTTATAAAAATTACAAGTTTTAAGCTTAATTATAAACTTGATTTATGTATGTACATGTCAATATATTGATTTTTTTGCAAGAATATGAGAAAAAATATTTTATTTTATTTTTTTAACATTGGTTAGCATAATAAATTGGAAATTTAGATTTTTAAAAATAATTATTAATTATAATAAAAATAGGATTTTTATTTTTAAAGATGATATAACATCTACATGCGAAGCGCAGGAAGACAACTAATTAAATGTAATTTTAAGAAATATATATATATATATATATATTAGGGAAAAAATTTTTAAGCCCATGAGATTTGGTCTAATTAACTACTCTTTGTCTATGCACTTCTAAGAACTAATTTATTCATCCCTAAATTGTTGGTAGAAGGGTTTAGTATGCAATACACATTCAATTAGAGTTCAATAAGAAAGTTTCAAAAAAGGTTTCAATAGAAAAACTTATGATAGTTTAAGATCCCTAAATATGTATTTAACCTCAATTCTACCAATTCCAATGAAATTGTTGTTTAGTCCTAAAATTTTCTATCAGTTCTTTTCCCTTCGAACACTTATAAATGGAGTAAAAAAGGTAAATAATGTGTTTATTATAGCTAATAAAACTTGTACTCTTAATCGGTTCTTAATCATTTTAAAAAAAATAATTCACCCCAAATTGTAATTTCTAAAAATAAATGGTTAAGTCACAGAGATAAACTTTTATCTATCTATATAGATATATAAAAGCTAAGGTACAAAAGCTTATGTGACACAATTCTAAAGTATTAAAATGTTATGCAGCAAAAAGTTAATCTATTAAGTTGAAAATAATTTTTAGATTTTTAAAATTTATTTTTTAAAAATTATTTTTAATATAATTAATATGAAACTCAATTAATATCATTAATAATATTTTTATTTTTAAAATATTTAATTAAATTAGTAATATCATTAATATTTTAAAAACTTTTCACTTTCTTCTTTAAAATAATTCATATTTAATCTCTTCATTTTTCTTATTCCACCATTCAGAATTTATATATATGTATTTCAAATTCAATATAAATGAAACCTTAAAAAAATCAAATCGTATTTTTAACGAAAAGAAATGGATTTTTTGTAAATAATATAACACTATTTTCATGACATTATATTGATGTGTGCTTGATCAATGTGGTGATGGTGTTTGAATTACAGAGTGTATTCAATTTTCGATGATAGACTAAGGTATGATTGTGTGATTTGTGAAGGGAGATAATAATACTTCTTAACCTATTTTGACAAGCCAAACTTTGATGAATTTTTTTTTAAATTTTTAGTATTTATTAGATTTATGTATGCATTTTAGATTATTTATTTAGACTGAATTCAATAGCTGATATTTAAAAAGATTATTGTAAAATCTATTAAAATATTTACAAAAATTATAAACTTTAAGCTTAATTATAAACTTGATTTATGTATGTATATGTTAATGTATAGATTCTTTTACAAGAATGTGACAAAAAAATTATTTTTTTGGATATTAGTTAGTATAATAAATTGGATATTTGGATTTTTAAAAATAATTATTAATTATAATAAAATAGAATTTTTATTTTTAAAAATATTATATAACATCTACACAAGAAGCGTGGGAAAGCAACTACTTAAGTATAATTTTAAGGAATACATATGGATATATATATATATATATATACCTAGGGAAAAATTTTTCAAGCCCTTGAGGTTTGGTCTGATTAACTACTTTATCCATGCATTTTTAAGAATTAATTTATTCATCCCTGAATTGTTGGTAGAAAGGCTTAGTATGCAATATGGATTAAATTAGAGGGTTCAATAGGAAAGAGTTTCAGAAAAGGATCTAATAGAAAAACTTATGATAGTTTAGGGACCCAAAATATGTATTTAGCCTCAATTTCACCAACTACAATGAATTTATTATTTAGTCCTAAAATTTTATGTCATTTCTTTTCTTATCAAACACTTATAAAAGGAGAAAAATGATAAATAATGTGTTTATTATTGCTAATAAAACTGGTACTCTTACTCGATTCTTAATCATTTAAAAAAACTAATTCATCCTAAATCATCGTCTTTGAAAATAAATGGTTAAGTCACAGAGATAGGCTTCTATTAAGTGTAATTTTTAGAAATCCGTATGGATATATTTATTAGAGAAAAAGTTTTTAAGCCTCTAATATTTGATCTAGTTAACTACTTTGTCTATTCATTTTTAAAAACAAATTTATTCATCCCTAAGTTTTTACTCCATAAAGCAATATGGTCTGTCCACCCAAAAAGTGGCTTTTATGTTGTTCAGTCATTGTGTAAAAACTAAAATGTCCTAAATCATCAGGACCATTGCTCTCTTTGCATTTTTGTCTCACTAAATCCTCAAATTATTTTCCTTTTTAAGTGGAAAGTGCCCCTCGTTTAAAGTTTCTCTTAAAATAGATCAAATTTAGTAAAAATCTCACCTGTAACAGAGACAAAAACAAAATGTAATTAGAAGGGGGCAAACCATCTAACACATAATGGGGGGGGGGGGGGGGGGGGGGGGGGGAGGGAAATTTGTTAAAAAAAAAAAAAAAAGAAAAAATTTTTTTTAGTGTTAAGTGGGGGGGAGCTAAAGGGGGGTGGGGGGGGCGGGGCGGGGCGGGGTGGGCTGTGGGGGCGCGCTCGGTGGGGGGGGTGGGTGCCGGGGGGGGGGGGGGGTGGGCGGGGGGGGGGGTGTGGGGGGGGGGGGGGGGGGGGGGGGGGGGGGGGGGGGGGGGGGGGGGGGGGTGGGGGGGGGGGGGGGGGGGTGGGGGGGGGGGGCCGGCCCCCCCCCCCCCCC